>LPNX010860920.1:32853-150194 GCA_001517045.1 Pseudotsuga menziesii | reverse complement strand
GATTGATGAGTGAAGCTTGCAGCTCATCAATGCTGAATGTTGACATGTCTGTGTGTTCCTCTAAGGTTACAACCAGACTTTCAAATCTTGGAGGAAGACTTCTGAGAATTTTTTCAACAACCCTTTGTTCTGATATGGGTTCTCCATGAGATTTCAGTTGGTTTATCAACCCAACAACTCTGGTGTAGAATGTATCTACATTCTCTGAATATTTCATGCACAAAGATTCAAAATCTTTTCTCAGAATTTGCAGCTTGGATGTCTTTACCTTGGTCAAACCTTGATAGGCAGTCTCTAATGAATCCCATGCTTCCTTGGCATTAATTGCTGCTGCTATTCTTGGGAGTATGCTCTCATGCATAGCTTGATGTATGAAGAACAGAGCTTTTCCATCTCTCTTCCTCTGTTCTCTCAAGGCATCTTTCTGAGCCTGTGTGAGATTGTTATATGCTGTCATGTCCGCTGGTTCTGCATAACCATGCTGGACTATCTCCTAGACATCTTGTCCTCTGAATAAAGCCTTCATTGTTAAAGACCAATATTCATAATTCTTTCCCGTAAAACTTGGAGGTTGTAGTGAACCGGAAGTGGAAGCCATATTTAATTAATTTAATTAACTTTCCACAGAAAATTAATTTCCACTTTTTAAGACAAGATTTCTTTCCTAAAATCTTGCGCTGGTATAAACCTCGCTCTGATATAACCTCGCTCTGATACCAGATAGCCAAAATCGAGCCAACTAAACTTGGGTTTAGCGCTCATTCAATATTTAAAAATAATTTCACTTTTCACTTTTCACTCTTTACTGCGACGGAGTTTTACTGCGACCACCTTTTTACTTCGACCAGAATTGGAAGCTTTAACCTTCGACCAAGATTGGGGATCTTCGACACAAATCACTAGCTGTGACCAAGTTGGTAGCTTCGACCAAGTTGGTAGCTCCAGCACAAATTTGGTAGCTTCGACCTTCGCCTAGGTTGGGAGCTTCGACCAAGTTTGTGCAGAATAAATTTCTTAGTCTAAAGACTCAAGAAATTACAAATGATTTTACCTGTGAGTAAGATGAAGTAAACTACCCAAGTTTACAAATCTAAATAACTTATGAAATATATATGCCCAAATTTATAGGAAGATTTGAGTCGAACAAGGTGCCGTAAAACTTGAACTTTCACGCGGTGAGATTTCTATAGGTTCTTGTTCTTTTACTTATCAGTAATAGTAAAAGACATTTACAGAAGTAAATCTGGAAACATGTGCGGCCAAATAATCATGAATTCAACCACAAACTATTTCATATATTAACTATGCGGAATTACAAGATAATACAAACTTGTCTGTTACAAACTCGTCGGACCACAGAGCTTCAGCTCTCCGACTAAATCACATGCACAGAAGCTTGAGCTTCGACTTCACTTACACACCTTGAATCCTCTGCTGGTTTGCGTAACTGTATATTTTTCTCTGTGTATCTCACTCTCTTGATTTACAATGTGCATCTTCTATTTATAGGCAATTCTGAAAATTGCTTCAGCATAGGCCGACTTACTTGCCGACTTACTTTCCATTAAACTCTGCAATAACTATCTACCTAACAACTTAGCTTCTGAAATAACTTCGATTGACTTACGTAGCCTACTTATGGAATTTTCATTCTTGTCAGACTGACAGACAAGATCGAAGCTTTTACAGACTCTGATAGAGTCGGTTGGAAGCCAAGTAGAGATCTGCGAGTAATTACATTTTCCAACAATGCTGAGAGTACGTCTGGTACTGGGTCCTCTCAGCCAGCCAGGAAGAACGATTGAAAAATACCACAGATTCAGATAAGTTAGAAAAACATTAACAATAATATCATTTCCATTTTCCAGTAGATGTATCACATGCAAATAGGTGTAGATGCATTTCCGAGGTTTGATTATCAAGGCATTTCATAGGAAAGCAATGGAAGCCATGCTTCCGAACCGATAAGTGAACCCAGAAGTGAGTGTTTTTGAACACTGTTGTTGTATATATAACATTAGTATATTAAGTATATACACAATTCCTGATACATACAACTTTATATATCCTATTCCATATATATCGAACTGGTGGTTTCTTCCTGATACATCCAAACGATATATACACTAAATGATATATATAGTAAGGTATGTTTTACACTGTACTTGGGGTGCTTATTGCTGACCATCCACCAGATTGATCTCACTACCACCAAAATAACAATGGGGATGTTTTAAACAAAAACAACAAAATTTCCTTCAGTGAAGAGAAGCAAAGTTTAGATCTGAGAAACCTGAAAACTTCCAGGGCTTAAGAGGTGTCTACACTGCACCCGATATGAAGTAGCTGGCCTTCACCTGTGTTAAGCAAATAGAACACAGAACCGCCACGAATTAGGTACACATCTCTAACTTTCATGGTTTTCTGGATGAAATCCTTATCATGAACCCATCCAACTTTTTACGAACCTCACAAAACAAACAAACAAAAAATTAGATACCAGGGTTTTCTGGATGAAATCCTTATCATGAACCCATCCAACTTTTTCCGAACCTGACAAAACAAACAAACAAACAAAAAATTAGATACCAGTTAACTAGCGGACTGAATCATTTGGGATAACTAACAAACCGAATACCTCTGAGTACATAGAACACCATCTAAGAATCTAGATACATAGGCACAAAAAATGACTTGGGTTCCATGCTAATGAAGACTATTTGAAGATCATGAGGCAGTTTCATTGCATCTTCTTCGGACTTTGCATCTTCTTCCGACTTTGCAGGCTAACATGTTTCTTTCTTCTATATTTTCTTGGATTTCTCCAGCAGAAATATGCCTTCTGGCTTTTCATGTTCACTCCAATTCTCTTCCTCTTCACTGTACTTTGCAGACCCACTTTCTCCTAGAAAAATTAAGTCAGCTATGATTAATAAAAGAAGCAAAATTGCAGAATGGCACGTCATTTTCGAGTTGTGGTCCATAGATTTAATCCAGTTCCCACCCATACAGTTGTGGTCCATAGATTTAATCCAGTTCCCACCCATACACACAGAGATGAGCTTCTACAGCCTAAATCTTAAGGCAATCAGATCAGGCGATCTGAGCACATTTAATCCTGGCATGCAACCTAAATCTTAGATGGAGTCAAGTGTGATACCTTGATAACACTGAAACCTTCCTCGTATTGAAATGAATTAGAAAAGAACGACTGTAATTTCTGGTGCCCATTATACAGATCTCAATGCTGGGTTGCATTCATTGTTAGAGAATTATCGCGCCTAATAATCTGGTGCCTAAGTTCCATGATGCCAACGGGGTCACCCCAGTTCTGATGGAGTTATAAACCATTTACATTTTTATTTTTATTTTCATAGGGTAAGATACTCTTCGTGATCTATGACTGATATTAAGAGCATCGTCGCCACTGTATTTGTCGAGCTGGGAGTTGGCTTCATTTACTATAAGTTTATCTTAGCAACAAGCTTGTTGAGACACATAACTAGGGATTATTTAAATATTATATGCAAAATAAAGTATATAGATACATGCACCTTTTAGCATGTATTCGAATTCCGGATAAATGGATCAAGTTATAATCACCTCTCTGTCCGAATATAAAATGTTGGTCTGTATATTCCCCAAAACTGCAATTTATTTTAATTAACACGCAACCTGAGATTCAAACTCCTTGATGGCTACAGATCCTGTAGAAATGGTTTCTCTAAGGCCCCACCCCAATAGTCTTTAAGAGTTCAATCCAAGAGCCTTAGTACCAGACCTACTACTACAACCTCTTACTATATAAGATGTCGCATCCATTCGTTGTTTCACTTTTTCAAGGAGAAGACCTAGCTGGGAAAAACCTGACTTGATATGTGCAATCTGATAGCTCAAATAAGTACGTGCACTTGTTTACATTCTCATTTTTCTTTTTCCTTAGTCGACAACCTACCTCTTTTTATGGATCCAAGGCATCAATTTGTTGTACCTGGGTCTTTCATGTTCACTCGAATGCTCTTTCTCTTCATTGTACTTTGCAGACTCACTTTCCCTTTGAAAAGTTAAGGCAACTATGACTAGTAAAAGAAGCAAAATTGCAGAATGACAGTTCATTTTCGAGTTGTGGTCCATAGATTTAATAGAGTTTCCGTCATACAGACATAGATGAGCTTCTTACATAATGAACTGGTGGAGGGAAGGAGGAGGACAAAGGTGGATTTGGTACACCTATATGTATGGAGAAAGACACTTGGTGTCCATACACGCAAGGAGGATGACAGAGGTTTGAATTTAGGGTTTTTCATTGACCTGTCTTGGGGCACAAGACCCAAGAGAAATGTCACTTGCACAAACCAATGAACATGCAAAAGAATAGTTTTAAAAAAATATTCGTTAATACACCTGAAAATTAAACTATATAAAAACTTTATAAAACACAAAAAAAATCTTATGTAAATCCCCAATTAATAGGCCTCACCTATTCATATATATTCCCTTGTTGAGGACATAATAATTTTGATAAAAAAAGCCCGAAAATGTGAAAGACCAAACCAAACATGTAAGATGATAGTTCTTTTATTCTTTTATTTCTTATTGAGAGAATTATATTTTCCTTTTGATTAATTCAAAAAAATTAAGATAATGATACCTTGCAACTTATAAAGAAAACTTAAGTTAAGTTGCATTGTTTGTTCTATGAAATTAAAAATAGACTCTCTTTCTTCTTTTAAAATTAAAAGTAATCAAATTCTAAAAGGTTGCATTTGGATTTTCATTTAATTACTTTTAAAGAAAAAATGTAAGATGTTGATACTTCTAAACAAGAAAACTTAAATTAAGTTACATTGGTTTGTTTTATAAAATTAAAAATAAATTTGTTATTTTTTTAAATATGAAAAGTAATCAAATAATGAATGATTGCATTGATTATATAAAATAAAATATTATAGCTATTATTAAGACTAAATAGGGTAATTATTTATTTATTCTTCTAAAAATACTAATAATTAGTATAAAAGTATATATAATATAACTTTAATAGAGGAAATATAGGCTTGAAAATTATTCTATTTTTAAATTAGTTGTAAGTGAAATTCTTAATTTTTAAAAATTAACTCTTATTTTCTAAATTTGATTCTTAATTTTTTGAATTGAACTATTAACAAACCATTATAATAACATTATTATAAATGTTTCAAGATATTGAAACCCAACATGAATTAAAAATATTGGCATAAATATAAATCTACTTTACTATAAGTTCGATAGAAGTACTTTACTATAAGTTCGATAGAAGTGAAAAAGAAATGGCATTTTTTTTAAATGTTAGAAGTATTTATCATTGTAGAAATCATATTCAAATTGAAAGCATCCCCTTCTCTACTACAGAGTCCCTCAGGCTCTGCCTTTCCATTCAGTGCTCTTAAGGGTGTGCAAAGAAGAATAACCAGCCCTTCTTCATCTCTCTGTGAGGTTCCTTCTTCCACTAGGTTTACCAAGCCAATTCTTCACTCTTCCACTCCTAACAGTTCAGACTAAACAAGGATTTACAGAACAACAAGCACAAGGGTGCACAAAACAGCAACTACACAGGTTGGGTATGGAGGAAAAACTATTTGCAACCAGAAAACAAATTGGTAAATGGGGAAATCAACCCCTCGGTGAGAAATCCGAATTCAGCAACAATTTAATGGGTTCACAGAGGAAAACGAGACCTCTACAAACCCCCAACTCATGGATTTGAATTCAGAAAACATTTGTTGGCTTCACGTGGGAAAAAACAACTTCTTCAAAACCCCAAAATGTGGATCTATTCTCCCATCGACTGTGCAACACCCAAAAAACAAAATTTCCCAACCACGTGAGTGAGGAAACAACAAAAAACCATCAGGGAGAGAACCCAGCCACTAATCATTGGAAAATCGACTTACCAATCATGGGGAAAAATGAAGAAACAGCCAAAAACGTGAATGAAACACACAAGAGCTCCCAAAAAAACGTGAGGAAGAGGAGGACGTGAATGCATTATGGAATGGGCATGAATTTGTGAGTTTTTAATTGCCCAAGAAGTCAAAACACATTTTCCAAAATGTGATGGCTTCTCAAATTCGAATTTTGACTGCCATGCTCTTCCCATCTCCATGCATTAACTAACTCAACCAATTTCTGAAAGAAATAAATGATTGCCCGCACAAAAGACAAAATGGGTAGTTGACACTTTTATGGGTTCTCCCATTTGACATTTGTCTTTTCCCCATTGGCTCAAGGGTTTGAATTCCCCCCCCCCTCCTATTCCTTAGGAAATCATGCCCCCATATCTTTAATGTTGCATTGACATAGCTGGTTGTGTGTATTTTAATTAAATTGAGTATTTACATGATGTCTAGAATATACTATGCCATCGGCTAGCACGATAACCATTGGCATCGATTTTAATTGCCGAACCATAAAACACTAAATCGACAGTGGGACCTTTGCCTTTAGCTCCACACCATGATTAAATACAATATTTACATCATATACATTTTAATGCAAACGGGGTCAAAATCAAGGTATTGCATCTATAATGGTGATACGTGTTAGGGGAATGTGCAACATGGGGTTGGACATCTCATCAATGTGAGAGCCTTGTTTGCTACACCTATGAAGGGGAATGTAGATGGACTTGGAAACAAGGAGAGGGGGCGAAGTGGAAGTATAAACGTCATGACCTTGGGGTTAGTGGAGGTAATCATTGGAGAAGACGAGTTGACATATGAAGGCTTGGTATTTAGGTCAAGAAGTATATAGACATGCTTAGCATGAGGGTGGTATGTTGTGGATTACATTAATGATGGAACATTAATGGGGTACTAGTTTAAGGAGGTGGTGGAGGGATGAGATGAGATCCTAGAATCTAGGAGTTCGGTGAGATCAACTTTTGAGGATAATTAATAGGTACATTAGATGGTAGTGATTTCCTATTGATGAAGTACTTGACCATCTATAAAGGAATGTGAATAGATTTGGTAATAGTGTCACCATTCAACAACATAGGAGAAAGTATGGGATGGAGGGGGAGAAAAATAAGGTGAATGTATTTGATAAGCTAGATTTTGTTCCAATACCAAGTGAAGATAAAAGACCCCTCTAAGCTAAGATTATCAAATAAGTCAACTACATGGTAAAATATATCAAATAACATAAAACCTTCCTGGGACATAATTCTTTCCCAAGTATCTTTGTATTAAGATCTTCAAACACCAACTATACAATAAAAGTGTTGAAAGATGACACTATATATAGCCTAAAAGAAGTGAGAGGGCAGTCGTGTGTGAATTAGGGAACCAACAATACAATAAAAGTGTTGAAAGATGACACTATATATAGCCTAAAATAAGCGAGAGGGAAGTCATGTGTGTGAATTAGGGAAGAAACAATAGTGTTAGTATGGTGGTTGCAATTTATATGTGTGCCTTAAATGTAGTAGCAGGTAGAATTTAATGCAGTAGCAGATAAAGAGATGGCAAACCTTACCACCAAATCCAATATTGAGATCATCTTCTCTCCACCGGGTTCTGGGAAGGGGAAACCCAGAAGACGTCCGCTACTTTTGCCGAATCAGAAAATACAAAATTCAAATTTTAAAAATATAGATATTAACAACTATTAGCAACTATGGAAAATATTTCAAATATTGCACTGTAGAGACATGATTTAGACGAGTTTGCGCCCAAAAATCCTTCAACCAAGTGCATCGCAGAACCCTATTTTTTTTGCAACATGGATGATAAGTAGTTCAAATTTTAAAAATACATATTAACAACTATTAGCAACTATGGAAAAGATTTCAAATATTACACTGTAAAGACATGATTTAGACGAGTTTGTGCCCAAAAATCCTTCAACCAAGTGCATTGC
Organism: Pseudotsuga menziesii; assembly: GCA_001517045.1. NCBI lineage: Eukaryota > Viridiplantae > Streptophyta > Pinopsida > Pinales > Pinaceae > Pseudotsuga > Pseudotsuga menziesii. Next base: position 142,292 of record LPNX010860920.1, on the reverse strand, counting down.
GGAACCCTATTTTTTTGCAACATGGATGATAAGTAATCGACTCTTGAAGCAGCTACTCTCGGGTTGAAAGAAAGTCAAGTTGTTTAACTCTACTTTTACTGAATTTCCATTAGAAGAATTTTTGTTTCTTGTGATCCATGTTTAAATACCGCACATTAAGGGTATGCATTCCATAGCTGGTTGTGCTTAATGTCCAATAGAGCTGGCAGCGCAGATGAATTTTACTTGAGCTTGAAAACCCTCGGCATGATTTTTTGCAATGTATGAAGCACTTCCAAATTAATTGAAGTACTTTAAAGTTTGTGAGCTTCTAAATTTAGTAAAACAAATATGTTTATGGTTGATCTTTCTCATAGTTGCTCAACCACGATTATAATAAGGTATAGATCTTACCAGAATGTGTGGTTAAGTTATTCTTATGCAACTTTTTTCCTGATAGTTAATCAGAGCCATGTAATGAGGCATAGAATTTCTGCTCATAAGAATTCACAATTTAAAAATGGGCATCAAACTCAAATTGGATACAGAGGCCCAGAGTTCCATGAATTGTAACATTCCTTTCGCCTCTTTTATTTTTCTAGGCTGGATAAAATTATTTATATTAAAATTCTTAACTGTTGCAGGTGATCATTACGACACTAAATTGGGAATTTTCTCTACCTATATCCTATACTCAATAGCATTCCAAATTCAAAAATAAATCCTTGAAAGAGAGTAATAATGATCTTTCCATTATGGGAAAACAGGAGTTCTATGCCAATCAAGATGAACAGTCACCAAAACACCCTATTATTTCGGTGTACCGTGTTTTTCGAGCTTGATAATTACAGTGATACAATTTTTGCAATTTCAGCAATCACAATTGATTAAATGTCCAATTTTAAAACTACTAAAATCTTCGAAATCCTGTAATCCAAATTGCAATTTTGGCAATTATTCTTCTGTTAAATAATTGGTTACAAAGCGTACAATGCAAATTCATTCGAAGTTAGTTGTTTTTTCTTTTCATAGGTGTATTGTTTTAGTTAAAAAATTGTTTATGGTTCGTGGTAGCCAAATTTTGCTTACCCAACTATTTCATCAACACCATCACCTTCATATTCCATCTTTCCACCTCATTTGACCTTGATAAGTCAATCAAAAATCCCCAAAGTGAAAGACAAACCTTAAAAAATGCATTTAACATTATGTCACTTTAATCCTTAGATAAGAGCAACCAATGTCGCTTATATTCCCTCGATTTGAGTGATCCAAATTGCACAAAGCTCCAAAAAAATGTGTGACCCAACCTTCGGTTATCTCGTCTTCGTGTCTCTACATGGCTTCAATCAAATAACGAGTTTAGAGCCCAAAACTCAACCCTAAAACTTCATCAATAGCTATAAAAGAGACATCAAGGTCCTTCATTCCACCCTAAAATTTCATCAATAGCTATAAAAGAGACATCAAGGTCCTTCATTCCACACAACTCTCATTCCATTTGCTCAAGTCGTCACTACACTGGATTTTCATCGAGTCTAAAGTTAGCCTCTCTCTAACTTCTTTCCCACCTTTTTGGAGATCCTCTCTTAGGACGTGTGGCTGGATAAATGGAAGATTGTTAAGAGAACCAATAGACCCCTGCAAGGGCCTCTTCCACTGCTATTGTTCAGGTGACTCCATTTCCTTTAATATTTCATATCAAAACAAAAGTATTCTTTATTATTTCATATATTGTTTCATGTTTATGTTTTTGAATGGAAATGATACAAAAAGATTGTTCATTTGCTTTCATGCTAGCTCTTTTATCTAGTTTTAAGTTTAGTTGTTTCTTTATTTAGTTTTTATTTACTTTCTTGAAACTCTGTTGAAGATACACAACCCTTTGGTAAGTGCTTTACTGTCCCTTTGATGTGAAGGTCGTGATTTGTCATAAGGGATGTTGGGACTAACATAAGCAATATTATAATACTCATTGGAAATGCATAGGAAATGATAGAGTTGAGCATAAGAATTGTTGGCTTCAGGTAGGATAAATGAATATAGACAAGCATAGATCCATCTTAAACCATAACCCATTAAGTACCAAGAAGGATCCAATTTCTTAAGGTGTATTATGGTTTAAGCTAAATCTATGCCATATGAATTTTTTTAATTACTTTTATTTTTTATCAATTATGAATCTCTATAAAAATTTCTAATTATTTTTTACTTTTGATAAGCTATGAGCCAACATGATTTTTTTAATTACTTTTTATTTTATTTTTCTAAAACATCTCTCCACTAAAAGAACTTAGCTATCTCCTCGCTAAAAAAAAGTTAGCTACTTCCTATACAATAAAGTAAAAATTATGTAGTTGAAAATTGCATTGTCTTAGAATCGCAAGTGCGCCAAAGCTGGGCTCCGCCCTCTATTACATTAGTGAAAGTGGAGTAGAGCGGCAGCCCTCTTCTCCCCATCATAGAACAATATGGTTGGCATTTTTTCACAAGGCCAGCCACCATATTCCACTCAAGAAAATGGTGTAATTTCAAAGATTCGCACCCATGAGGCGTTTCAAGCAAGCCAAATTTTGGTTCAGACAACCTTGAAATTTGAAACTCTTTAGAAAGTTTACGGAGGGAACATCTAATTCCATGTTGGTTCCAGGGCCAACAATACTCAGCGTGTTGCAGAGTGTCTAATGCAACGGCAGAAGGCATGCCAGCCCTTAGATTAAAACTGTTTAAGATCCAAGGTTTGGCATACTTGCTAGGCTTCTTTGGTATGAATTGAGGTTCTTCGAGAACAACTAGAAAATTTCCATTTGAATAATTTTTAATTCTTGCATTGTACGTTTAAATTCCAATCCATAGCAGTCGTTCCATAACCAATCGTCTTTAATTTCCATTAAAGAGGGAAGAGGACAGATAAATTTAAGTTGATATTTTGACATTATTATTTTTATTTGCAATTTATGAAGTACTTCTGAGCTTTAAGAACTATAAATCTGGTGAACTTTTGAATTTAGATAATAATAATAATAATAATAATAACAACTATTAAAAAAAATGTGAACGACCATGAATGAACAAAAACACAAACAAGATAGGGAAGTGTATATAATCACTTTACACAAAACAAACCAAGTGAATCACCATAAATTCTCCAAGTATGAACAACAATTCTATACCAAAAAAATAGTAGATGGGAAAAAGAAAAAACAAGGGAGGAAACCCCCATTGTTGCATACTTGCTATGCACAGTAAGCATGCAAGACCATCAACAATAGGGAGCCTCTTAAAGCACCAATATGTGGAAATAGAGTAGTCAAGAGTTCTTTGCACACCCACATGACACAATGACGGCATCTGATCAACAACACGGCTGCAACATCATCCACCAACAGAGACTCATACCATCACGAACATGGCCAAAGAAGACACCACCACCACCTCCCATGGAAATATTTAACAACAATTTATGGATGAGCTTACCACTCACTCATAATCATCAGGTACAAAACCCTCATTTTTCGGCTTAATTCATCCTCATCTGCCACTTATAGCATACTCTTCAATTACCTGATATTTTTGGGTAACTAGAGGAACCATACATGCTCTTTCTATTCTAGCCCCACACTTATGAACACTAAACCTAGACATACTTGGCTAGAGACAAAGGCAGAGGCAAGCCACGACCGCTCGATTAATCCATGGTTTCCATCGGATTGAACCTCGAGGGTACTTCTTCTGCACAGAACAGCTCAATGACAAATTCCTTGAAATCCTTCATTCCTACCCAACGACAAAACAAATCAAATACATCAAATTCTCAGCAAAATATATTACACGGTCCTAACTCTAACCCTGTCGCCCAAGAAACCAAACCAACAACTTTACAAAGACTCCTAGCACTTCATCATAAAAACCTTCAAAAAACACAAAACACGCATTTTCACACAAGAAAACACTCATTGAGTCGAACTAGTCCTCATAACCCTCTCATCGAGAAGGTTCCAGAGAAACCAAAATCTGTCTGTAATGTCCCCTGGGGATATCAATGGGACCGAGGGACAAATCATCAGCTCTCTAACTCTAATTAGATAATTTTATCACAATGGATTAGTTAAACAAATATTAAAATTCATTTTTCAATATGTGTTTCATGACAAAGTCATTTTAATTACAAATAAATTAAAATAAATTCAATAATTATTCAAATGTCTCATCCAAGGGTTCGACAGGATTACTAACACCTTCTAGCAACATCACGCATTAATTCCAATCCAGTTTAGACATAAATTCCACATCTAAATGTCATTTACTCTTAATCATCATTAATTAGTAATTAGTGTTCCAATTACAAAACTTAATGACGATTATCGTATAATTGATTGTACTTATTATAATTTCATTTGTTTACCACTTAACCACTATTTATCAAGTCCAATGGCTAATTAACACCTAATAACATGTAAATCAGGGCTAATTACCATTTTCCAGTTAAATAAACATAGTAATTAGAAAAATGATTCCACAAGAACTAGTTAACTAGTTGTTCAATACTAACAACTAGTCTTTCACAAATTCGACACACAACCATGCCAATGAACCAAAAATTGAACCCACATCCATTATAAACATATTTAAGCATGCATGTACAACAAAATAAAGTACTTTTGCAGATCATATCCAAGTACATAAACGAAGGATATTTCAAGTGCAATCAATACAACTAGTTAATAAACACTGCCATGAATTCAATCAAACCAATCGTACTGAGTTTCAAGGCACACAAAGGTGAAGGCACATATCTAAAATATAGCATTCTACAGCACAAGTAAAGCACCAATAACAGAGCATATGGCTGTACATTCATCTTTTACCAAAAATAGAGATTCGAATCCAAAAACTATTTTTCCAATTTCACTGCAATGTACATAGTTTTCAATTGAGCTTCCCAAATTCCAAATAAAGAGAGATATATAATATTGTAGCTCATGGAAATCATATCAGGGATAACTTACTATCATATGGTTGTAGCTTTCCACCCATATACATTCCATTAAACAATCCACAAAATAAGTTAATTCTACTCGTCCGAATTGACTAGTAATTCTAGGAATCACTAGCATATTTAAATCCACAAATCGTAGAATAATTCAAATGCAATTCCAACTCTATATAACATGTTTTATCAGTCATAACATAGGTATACCTCATTCTAACATTTTTTCAAACACTTCATATGCAAAGTCACAAATCTCCTCAAAATAGTTCCATTGAAGGAGCTAGAAATTGGAAAATTGATCTATAATTTCAGTAGACATTTCCCCAACAATACCAAGAACATTTATCCTCACATTCTCACACACATTTCAATTTTATTTATCATATATAAACATAAAACTAACACTGAGGCATTTTTACAAACACTTCATGTGATAATTCTCCAAACTATGCCAAACAGTTAGATCAAAGAACTAGTTTTCAAATAAAAGGTAAAAGCACCAAAGAGAAGTGTCTTAAACCATTCCGAGGATGCTGCACCATTAAAATACACAGTATATAATGAAAAGGGGAAGAAATATCAATTCTGTACAAGAGGTACCAAATGATTATATTCTCAAACAATTTGTGCACAAAATCCCAAAAACTAGTTTCCAATTCCTTCATAAAATTTACTTGCATAAATAGATTGAATTCTATGAGAAAATTCTTCCACAAATAACTCATACGTTTCAACAAACATTTCATGTGAATCCATAAATAAATAAGATCAGATCCAAGTAAATTAAATAAATATGAGCTAAATCACTTATCTTATCAATGCGCAACTGGCATCATCCAGACCACATTCCACCTAGCCTTTGGCACTACAAAGCCATATCTCACTTTGATAGGCCACCGCTGAGATGAGGCCACAGATCCAAAATAGAGGTGCATTGAATAATAACTCAAGTATCAGCTTGAGAATCCAAAACTCTATTCCTCACCACATACTTCCTCTTCCACCCCACTACCAGGTGCAATGGTAATCGAGACCCCATAGGCCATCCAGATATCACCATTCACCATCAGGATTTATGTGCAGGTTAAGGACAAAGCCAAGTAGTGGAAACCAAGGAAAATCAAAAGTATGAACAACTATAATCAACAACCATCCAAAAGAACCATGAAAAACAACCTCCCAACCAAGGATGTCAAAAGTGTATTTATAGAACAAATAAGGTAATTCTAACTCAATGGGTCAAAATAAAACCATGGTAAGCCAACTTGAGTCCATCCAATGGAGGGGTAAATCAACCACAAGAGGTTAACTCTTAATCCAACCCAAGCAATTCTAAATTTCAAGGAGAATGACTCCAAGCCACTCCACCCAACTCAAAATTAGTGAGGTGAGGTGTCACACAATCCAAGGCATCTCCCCAAAATAGAAAAAGGGGGGTTACAAAATGATTTACACAAGAGTTACACAAATATTTACACAAGTATTTACACAAGGAGTTACAAAACTACCAAAGGGGCTCAATCAACAAGTGGCACCCACCCAAACACTAAGGAGGCCCACTAAATCATGAATTAGTCTCAATAATACCAACATAGGATAAATTAATCAAAATTTGGGTCATTTGTACAATGTTTTGGTGGTCATCAATTAATAAAGCCACTAAGGCATAAATATGGACCAAGATCAACCAAACAAGTTCTAAAGTGCTAGAAATGTCCCCATTTCCCCTCACATTGTGGATCTGGGCCTCCCATACTCTTTTAGTGGTCCTCGATGTGCCAGTTGTTTTCATTAATTAATTATTTACAAAATAATAATAATGTCTCTAGGTCCATAAAGACCCTTTTTCCGGCACCCTGTGCCACAATAATAAATAATTACAAATTACATATGTCTGGGGCTTAACACATGGGGTATTATATCCCCTCCCCATTAAACCATGCATCATCCTCGATGCATAATACATACATGCTTTTACAACTTTCAAAAGGATCACTACATTCAGTTTTCAAGTAGTATTTCTCGAAACTCCTCTTCCGAGAAACCACAATATTTCCCATTACTACTTTCATGTCTATATCCACTGCCTATGGGATGTGACTCCCTTCACTTAACTTGTTCCTCAAGATATCTCCATCCCATTTTCTTGCTTCTTGTGCGAGAACCAAGATTAGTAGCAAGGATCAATATTCAATCCCCATTACAGGGTCTTGAAATTTCAACAAAGATACATTCACCTGAAAATCATATTTCAATCAACCATATGATTAACATCAGGTATACAAATGTACGATACATGATATAAGAGTATTCTTTAACTACTAAACCATGAACATAAAGATAGCATAAATCAATCACCATAGAAACTATACAAAATACAACAACATGAATAGAACATGAGAGAATACTTATCTCAAATTTGGGAAACTAGCTTCAACGGGACAATGTTCCTCCCATAAGAAGGGCGCAATCAATTCAGGAACTCTCAGAACTACCTCTTCTGAGAACCTCAATGCTTCCCACTATGACTTTCATGCCCGTATCCACTACCTATGGGGTCATCATCCCATTTCCTAGCTTCCTGTGCGAGAACCTGGACTAGTAGAGTGATATGACGTAAGTAAAGGGGTGACAATCCACCAGACTACCTCTCTGGAATGGATACTAGACTACTCTCTGAGGGAATTCAGGAACTCAGTCCCAACAACTAAACCATATTCTTCAACAAAGATACTTGAAATAGAGATGCTTCTTTAACAAGGATTCCTTTTCACATTCCCAACAGACACATGGCTAGCAGTAAACATATATACTATTCAATAAAATTCTTAAAATATATCTTTCAAAAAAATAAATTTTCTAATTAATTATAGGAAATACTTCAGTATATGCAAGGTACTCGAGATTAGATACTTCTTCAACAAATACTTGAAATGCATCTAAGGAAATCTTATTCTAATCAATTTCAATAATATGAAATGCATCTACCAATACCACTGTCATGTCCCCACCCTTCTACTCGGCGGAGAGGACGCAACTAACATCTATCAACCCAAGAAATCTAAACCCCATGAACATAATATAAAAATGCATGAACTTAAAGATACACATATGCATAAATTATCACCATACAGCGGAAGCAAAATCATACGTTCAAGCATTCAACATGTTCATAGTAATTCATAAACAAAATACAGTTGTGGAAATAAATACAAGGGAATACTTATCTTGAAAGAAGCTTGTACCGCAACTAGCTATGTCGAGCATGATTTCCCCAAGGAATAAGGAACACTAGGAGACTTCACCCATATCCAAGGATATAATAAAATTTAGTCAAGCCAACACAATTGGGTTTATCAGAATTACACAAAAATTGGTTTACACTTATCCAAATTCACATGAGACACAACCAAGCCAACAGATGGGTTTATCAGGCTACTAGCCAAGACATCCTTCCAGTTGGGTTTATCAGGCTTACACAGGAAGTGGTTTACACTTATCCAAATTCACATGAGACATAGCCAAGTCAACATATGGGTTTATCAAGCTACCAACTAAGCCATCCTTCCAGTTGGGTTTATTAGGCTTACACAAGCAGTGGTTACACTTAGCCAAATTCACATGAGACACAACCAAGCCAACAGATGGATTTATCAGGCTACCATCCAAGCCATCCGTCCACTTGGGTTTATCAGGCTTACACAGGCAGTGTCTTACACTTATCCAAATTCACATTAGACACAACCAAGCCAAGAGATGGCTTTATCAGGCTACCAACCAAGCCATCCTTCCAGTTGAGTTTATCAGACTGCCAAGGTGGTGGAAAGACTGACTGCTAAGGTAGTGATCTCAACCCATAGCTATGAACACCCACACCGGATGTATCCTAGATTCTAAACAATTACACACCCAACACAAGGAAGCATTCCCTTCTCTGCTACATAGTCCCTCAGGCCATGCCTTCCCTTCCAGTGATATTCAAGGTATGCAAAGAAGAAAACCAACCTTCTAGATAGGTCTATGAGGTTCCTTCACACACTAGGTTTATCAATCAAGTCTAGACTCCATTTCCATTCCTTAAATCAGTTCAGACGCCAAACAAGGATGTACACACAGTTATCTCAGTACTAGGATTATCAAATTGTAGCAAACGCCAAGGATTACACATACGCACACAGAAATTACGAATTTCTAAGTATTTCCTGAGCCAGACCGGCTACTGCATTTCAACAAAGCTATTTGATATACTACAAGGATACCCTATCAAGATACTTTCAACAAAGATCAGAAGGATAAATATTTTCAAAGATCACTTAAATACTTTTGCATTTTAATGTAACAAGCAAAGCAAAGTTATATGCAACAGTTCTAATCTAACTAAGAACCAAAAAGGCCATAACAACCTATTACTTTTAATCTCAACACAAAGCATAATCTTCTTAGAGATCACTCAAAAATACATAATTCATCAGCTAATATCAATCATACAATGACCCTCATGCATACATCATCCATAAATACATCGACCATCAATTCATAATATCTCAACGTATATCAATCATATATTGATCATGTAATATCAACCAAGGACAACCATACATGCATCAACTAACCATACGAGCATCAATCATAGTACATTAATCAAAGCACATCAACCACAGTACATCAATTAGAATACATTAATCAGAATACATCAATTAGAATACACAATCAGAATACATTAACTAAGATTCATCAAGAAAAATACAATTATCATAATACATCAATCAGAATACATCAACCAACATACATCAAATGGAATATATTTATAAAAATACACAATCAGAATACATCAACCAAGATTCATCAAGGATAATACAATGATCAGAATACATCATCCAGAAGACATCAACCAATATTCATCAAGGATAATACAATGATCACAATACATCAATCAGAATACATCATACAGGAGACATCAACCAAAATGCATCAATCATACACGTAACAACCATAATAGCCAAGGACAACCAATAATAGGCATACATAAAATGTTGACAATATCATACAGGTATAATCCATTAATCAACCAATAATATCAAACAACATACAACAACTATAGAAATAATATCAAGTAGTTACTATTTATCATAACATTACATTGAATCATTAGCACATAAGGATATATATAATAATACATTAAATTACTAATTATTTGCACTTAGCACACTACTTATCAATCAAAGTAAATACATAGTCACCTCAAACAACCAAACATCCTACTAACCAAAATCTTCTAATATTATACAATAAAACAATTACTAATTGTACAACACACTATCATACACTCATACCATATACCATACTACTCCTATGTATTATATACATACACTTGTTTTTGTTTTACATATATATTATAATTATTCAGTTATATATCATATTATTATTAATCATGTACACAATGTTTTAGTCATATAACCTATATATTCCATATTTAACATACTCATAGAATTATTATGTTATACCATAATATCAATACAATTATAGCAATAATTGCATAACCCAATACTATCATATTAGATAAGTTAGCATAGTAATAGTTAATAAATAATATAAAACCTTTCTAGATGCAGAAATAAAAGGAGAATCAGAAACACAATTTAGACAAGTATCAAGGAAGTTACACATCCATGTAACCACCACCATCCAAGTGACATAAAGAAGACTATAAAAAAATACCATCCATAGAGAATACAAAATCAATATAAGGTATAAATGGCACTTAATAAATCATATTAATATTTAACAATAATAGAACTGCATCATCTTAATAACTTAGCATTAAACTAATACTAGGACATATACTATTATAATTACGATTATTTACTTATCAATTCATAATCATAATGTATCAGTAAATAAGTCATACTACAAGAATCATTTCGATATTAACAATTGAATGATCAATAAAAGAGGAAAATGCACAAGCATCAACCAATCAAGTCGAAGTCAATTATTAGACATGCACCACACAGTAATTACCAATCAATCATTGAACAACCAACACTCAATGTTAATTCATTCTAAGGAATACAGAGAAATAATCACTGAAGTGAGGTTTTTTATTCTTCTATTAACATAAGGGAGGTTAAATTAATTTTACTAACCACATTTGTAAACTCCAAATACACATATACATAAGATAGTAACTCAGTAGAAGGCCCAATAGCCGCAGTGTTGGAAACTAAGATCTGATACCACTTGTAATGTCCCCTGGGGATATCAATGGAACTGAGGGACATATCATTAGATCTCTAATGCTAATTAGATAATTTTATCACAATGGATTAGTTAAACAAATATTAAAATTCATTTTTCAATATTTGTTTCATTACAAAGTCATTTTAATTAGAAATAAATTAAAATAAATTCAATAATTATTCAAATGTCTCATCCAATCATTCGAAAGGATTAATAACACCTTCTAGAAACATCACATATCAATTCCAATCCAATTCAGACATAAATTCCACATCTAAATGCCATTTACTTTTAATCATGGTTAATTAGTAATTAGTGTTCCAATTACAAAACTTAATGACGATTAGCGCATAATTGACTGTACTTATTATAATTTCATTTGTTTACCACTTAACCACTATTTATCAAGTCCAATGGCTAATTAACACCTAATAACATGTAAATCAGGGCTAATTTCCATTTTCCAGTTAATTAAACATAGTAATTAGGAAAATGATTCCACAAGAACTAGTTAACTAGTTGTTCAATACTAATAACTAGTCTTGCACAAATTCGATACACAACCATGCCAATGAACCAAAAAGTGAACCTACAGCCATTATACACATATTTAAGCATGCATGTACAACAAAATAAAGTACTTTTGCAGATCAGATCTGAGTACATAAATGAACGATATTTCAAGTGCAATCAATACAATTAGTTAATAAACACTTCCATGAATTCAATCAAACCAGTCGTACCGAGTTTCGAGGCACATAGAGGTGAAGGAACATATCTAGAAAATAGAATTCTACATCATAAGTAAAGCACCAATAACAGAGCATATGGATGTATATTCATCTTTTACCAAAAACAGAGATTCGAATCCAAAAACTATTTGCCAATTTCACTGCAATGTACATAGTTTTCAATTGAGCTTTCCAAATTCAAAATAAAGAGAGATATATGACTATTGTAGCTCATGGAAAGAATATAAGGGATTATTTACAGTCATATGGCTGTATGTTTCCACCCATATACATTCCATTAAACAATCCACAAAATAAGTTAATTCTACTCATCCGAATTGACTAGTAATTCTAGGAATCACTAGAATATTTAAATCCACAGATCGTAGAATAATTCAAATGCAATTCAAACTCTATATAAAATGTTTTATCATTCATAACAGAGGTATATCTCATTCTAACATTTTGTCAAACACTTCATATGAAAAGTCACAAATCTACTCAAAACAGTTCCATTGAAGGAGCTAGAAATTGGAAATTGATCTAGAATTTCGGTAGACATTTCCCCAACAATACCAAGAATATTTATCCTCACATTCTCACACACATTTAAATATTATTTATCATATATAAACATAAAAGTAACACTCATGCACTTTTACAAACACCTCATGTGATAATTCTCCAAACTATGCCAAACAGTCCTATAAAAGAACTAGTTTTCGAATAAAAGGTAAAAACACCAAAGATAAGTGTCTTAAACCATTCCGAGGATGCTACACCATCAAAATACACATTATATAATGAAAATGGGAATAAATATCAGTTATGTAGCAGAGGTACCAAATGATTATTTTCTCAAACAATTTGTCCACAAAATTCCAAAAACTAGTTCCCAATTCCTTCATAAAATTTACTTTTTATAAATAGATTGAATTCTATGAGAAAATTCTTCCACAAATAACTCATACGTTTCATCAAAGATTTCATGTGCATCCATAAATAAACCAAATCAGATCCAATTAAATTAAATAAACATGATATAAATCACTTATCTTATCAATGAGCAATTGGCATCATCCGGACCACATTCCACCCAGCCTTTGGCACTTCTAAGCCAGATCTCACTTTGATAGGCCACCCCTGAGCTAAGGCCACAGATCCACAATAGAGGTGTACTAAATAATAACTCAAGCATCAGCTTTAGAATCCAAAACTCTATTCCTCACCACATCTTCCTCTTCCACCCCAATACCAAGTGCAATGGTAATCCAGACCCCATAGGCCATCCAGATATAGCCACTCACCATCAGGATTTATGTGCAGGTTAAGGACAAATCCAAGTAGTGGAAACCAAGGAAAATAAAAAGTATGAACAACCATAATCAACAACCATCCAAAAGAATCATGAAAAACAAGCTCCCAACCAAATATATCAAACATGTATTTATAGAACAAATAAGGTAATTCTAACTCAATGGGTCGAAATAAAACCATGGTAAGCCAACTTGAGTGAATACAATGGAGGGGTAAATCATTCACAAGAGGTTAGCTCTTAATCCAACCCAAGCAATTAGAAATTTCAAGGATAATGACTCCAAGCCAGTCCACCCAACTCAAAATTAGTGAGGTGAGGTGTCACACAAGCCAAGACATCTCCCCAAAATAGAAAAAGGGGGGTTACAAAAGGATTTACACAAGAGTTACACAAAGATTTATGCAAATATTTACACAAGGATTTACAAAACCACCAAAGGGGCTCAATCAACAAGTGGCTCCCACCCAAACACTAAGGAGGCCCACTAAATCATGAATTAGGCTCAATAATACCAACATAGGATAAATTAATCAAAAGTTGGGTCATTTGTACAATGTTTGGGTGATCATCAATTAATAAAGCCACTAAGGCATAAATATGGATCAAGATCAACCAAACAAGTTCTAAAGTGCTAGGAATGTCTGCATTCCCCCTCACATTGTGGATCTAGGCCTGCCATACTCTTTTAGTGGTCCTCGATGTGCCAGTTGTTTTCATTAATTAATTATTTACAAAATAATAATAATGTCTCTAGGTCCTTAAAGACCCTTTTTCTAGCACCATGTGCCACAATAATAAACAATTACAGATTACATATGTCTGGGGCTTAACACACGGGGTATTACACTGTCATGCATTTATACCATTGCTGACATCACGTTGTCACTGGGTAATGGGGCACAGGAACCCATGCTAACGCCATCTCCACTGAACCAATGGTAGCCTAAAAAAATTTAAAAAAACTGTAAATAACAATTGTTGTAAACTATAGAAAAACCTTAGTGTAAACTCCAAAAAAACTCAGATTGCCCAAGATTAATCCTCCTATGCGATTTATATATATCCCCTTATCAGGGACATAATAAGCTGTGATAATGTTATTTGAATTGTTACTTATGTGACTATGATATATTTCTATAAATTTGAATATAAATTTTATACAATTTCTAAGGGGATTGGATAGAATTATATTAGCTATTGTTCAAGAAAGCTAGTGAGCTAGGATGTATAAAATATGTCTATAAAAATAAATGGTATAAAATAGTTAGGATTATGAGCATTTATCATCATTCTGTCTCTAAATGTGTTATGGGGTTAAATGCATCTTGTTTCGTATGATTTAAACATAAACAATCTCGAGACATTAAGGGTATAGAAGCACCTGAATATATTTAGAAGTTGTAGAAATCCTTTTGTAATTATTGTTGGCATTTGAATACATATTTATATATTGTGGGTTCTTCAATTACTATAGGGAAGTTTTAAGCACTTAACATCTGGTGGATATAAGTAATCATTTACTTGTTCAATACTTATCGAGAGGACAATTTATTATATCTAAGATTTGAAGCTATATAAACTTTGGCACTCTTGCTTAGGAGCTATTACTTGCCTCACTACTAGGAGCATATCTTGGGTTATTTCCTACGAAAATCAAACTCCACTGATAAGTGTTTCTATTTTAGAACTTGTGATGGACTAGTACCTATGTTTTTCATATATGGCATGAGGATGAGACAAGTGTACTATTGACACTAATTTTAAGGAAGTGATATCAAATTTGGAATAAACAATTATTTTAAAAAAATATGACACTACGGCATCAATAAACTTTGAGATGATTTTTTTCTAAAAGGGGTATTAAAGGAAATTTGTTGTCTAAAATGGGCCTTATAAGAAAACAAGCCATCTATGTAGTCACAATTGAAGAACCAATAGAATTTGAAGAAAATGAGTCAACGATAATGGTTGAATTGGAATATTTGTCACCAAAAAACTACTTCTTGTTTTTCGTATTTTCAAATTATCTCCCTATGGGTTTACTCAAATTTCCTGAATTTGAGTAAAACCATAGGGAGGTAAGTTGAAAATATGAAAACAAAAAATAGTTTTTTGTGTCTTTTCCTTCAAAATTTATAATATTATTTTATTATTTTAAATATTAATTTAACTATTATTTTATTATTTTCCTTAGGAGGCTAATTTTAGACCTCAAATTTCCTCTAATGGAATTTTCCACTTTCTAGGCTTAGATATAGTGAGAATAGTGTCAAACAGATGCACTTAGCAAATTTACAAATGATGGAAAATTGGAATTTTTAAATGACATGACACAATAACGCATGTTGAAACTTCCACAAAGTGTCAAAACTTCAAACAGTAATGATTTTTTGTAATGTCCCAATTCGAAAATTCCCAACAAAGGCAGAATT
This sequence comes from Pseudotsuga menziesii, assembly GCA_001517045.1. Taxonomy (NCBI): domain Eukaryota; kingdom Viridiplantae; phylum Streptophyta; class Pinopsida; order Pinales; family Pinaceae; genus Pseudotsuga; species Pseudotsuga menziesii. The sequence continues at coordinate 126,599 of LPNX010860920.1, read as the reverse complement.
TTGGAAAAATTGTCTTGACTAGTCTTGACTCTAGGGGATTCGAATGGCTCAAGAGGGTCTCGAATTTGGTAGGGAATAATGTGGAGAGTCATAGGACTTTTCAATGGACTCTTTGATATATTTATTATAGATCATATACATCTGCAACTCAATTTGGGCATGATGGAAAAAATGTAAAATTACTAGAAATTTATGATACAATTCCCCCTAGGGTGTGAGCATAAATGGATCTCCAACTCCTATGCAACCCTCCAAAATTGTCAAACACATTATGGGTAATGTAATTATACTTCATTTATTTTCAATTTGTATGGTTAATATTTCTTCAACAGAGGATTAAATCTTCATATTTGAAAGCATAAATTCAGTGACATTTTCTTAAAGGATGACATATAAAAGCTCAACTTCGACTCATAAATTGTGCATATAATGGTTCATAACAGAGAAATATGAATATAGACCATTAAAATAATTTCAATATCTCACTAAAAACATATAAAATTGATCCAATTCTCAATATACATTAGATATACAACTCCATTGAAATGGGAAATCATCACATGGAATCTAGTCACAACAAAGCTTGGAAATGTGGACATTTGCATATGTATTTCTTCTGATTTCGAATTAAAAATAATATTTGTCACATATTACAGAGCCATGAATCATTCACCCATTCTTGGGCATCAAGTGAACTCAATGGGGCACAAACAACATTCACATAAGTGCGCATTCATAGAAAAACATGGAAATATGGAAGTGGGAATTGAGAGAAAGGGAGGAGAGATGGGTCACGAATAGTAGAAACCTCCTATATGCAGAAAAACACTCCATGGAGATCCAAATTCAGTTCAAGGTGGCCTCTCCCATATCCAACTTGGATGAGAATCTCACTCTCTCGAAATTGGCTCACTAGCAAGGTAAGTGAAAACTCACTGTGTAATGGACAAGCTAATGCTCTCCAAAATGCCAAAGGAAAATTCACAAATGATCAAAATCCATTTTCCTTCCTCATGAAATATTTTTATAACCCTCATAAGGTCCTCCAAGGTCTAATTAACTCCCATAGGCTTCCTCCAATTCATCATTTATGTTTAGTAACCTCCATGCCACTTGGCCTTCTCCTCAACCCTTCATCTTCATCCAAATTTTAATGGCTGCCACCTAGTCCCAAGTGTGCCCTATTGGAGGATATTTTTATCCCTTACATGTCAGATTTTCATAGGTCTGCAATCAGGTCTGCAATCAGGTCTAACCTGTCATAGAATCTTCCATCATTGTCGTAATAAAACGCAAGGAATCTAGCTCCACATGACACCTAGTTTCTTCCTAGACTCTTCCTCTTCTGTGGGGAGTTACTCCTCCTCGCCCATTTGAATCCTTGGTCTCATGATGTGTCATTTGACAAATATTCACCTTCCAATAACATTCCATCACTCATAATTTCAAATTTTGGGTTAATTCATTACATGTGTAAGGAAGAATCTAGCCACCGAAGGCCTCCATGGACCTCTAAATGTCCTTATGAAGCAATGCCACTTTATTTTCTCCATATTTATTACTTGTATGACCCAAATTAATGTGTAAATGATAAACTAAGGTTCTATTGGGTCCCATATCTCCCTTATTTCATTTTTTAATGCCTCATCCCCCAACCTACGGATCTAGTAGGTGGGTGAAACATTGTCAACTAGTAGACTTATTGGGATTGGGGACATGACAGAGTTCCCCACCCAATATTATTTTTCCTCAAGTAATTCCAATTTTGGAATGCTGCAAAAAAAATTCATCTTCCCAAGCGGCTTCATCACTAGGCGAATCCTTCCATTGTACCAAATATTATTGTTCTATTTCATAGCCTTCTCTCCCTTGTTCTAAATATTTTGGTTGGAATGAGAACAAGTTGTCCTTTATCATCCAAAGGTGGAAAAGTATCTGAAACTGAAATATGCTGCAATATAACCTTCTTTATACAACAATCATGAAATATATTATGAATTTTGCTTCCAATGGGAAGCTCCAATTGATATGCCACTTCTCCAACTTTTTGAATCACTTGGTAGGGACCATAAAACCTTGGTTTGAGATTTTCTAAACCTTTACCCTTTATGGTGGTTTGTTTGTAGGGCTTGTAGTATGGCAGAATCCCTAGCTACGTGATGAAGCACCTACCTTCCATATATAGGAAGGAAGGGTAGAGTTAACTGAATGGAAGAGCCTGCAACAAAAAATGTTAGAAAACCTACAACAAGTTATCAATGGAGACCCTGCAAAATACTGTTAGAAGAAACACTACAAATACATCCAAGCTACAAACTAAAACAAAAACAAACAATGCATGGAGATCATTATACCTAAGCTCTTTGTGGAAAATGGGCCACCATGCCCTAGCTCAAGAAGCAACCTCTCCTTACTGGTTTGAATGGTGTGGAGATAAGCTCAACACACATGGGATATGGCTAGTGGAGCAAAGGGAATGAGAGGGATGAATGGATTGAGAGAGTTGGCTCCTCAAGGCACTCATATGGGTAGAGTAATGGTAGGCAGAGAATGAATGTTTTGAGAGTGACCCCCAACCCTGTATTTATAGCTTTTTCTCAAGTTTTAGGGTTTTTAGCCCTTGGTCAGGGTTTTAATTCATTTTTAGGCTTTTAAGCCCCTTTTCATCTCTTTTTAGCTCTATTTGGGGTTTTTAGCCCATTTTAGGGGTTTTAGCCCCTTTTTGAGGGGTTTAGCCCCTTGGTGAGCTATTTCTAGATCCTTTATGGGTTGTTAAGCCCTTTTTTATGTTTTTGAGCCTTTGGGGGAAAAAAATAGGTTAAGTAAGGGTGTGGGGGTCAATAGGGGTTAGGAAATGGATGTATTTATGTGGTTTAGGCCATGTAGAGAGAGTCGAGTATTTTTTTGGGTTAACATATTGCCCCCTGATGTTTGAGGGAAAGAGCTCATCATATGGCCAACGAAAATCATAGGATTTTCTGGGGAGAGGTGGTGCTTCCTGGGTTGGGACATGGTGGCTTTTGGTTTTTGTATTTATATGGTTCCCATCAATGGGTGAGATACAAATAATGTGTGACATGTATATGGACGAGGCGGGCATCCCCATGCTCATAAAAATGTCAAAAGAAAAATGTGATCTAGGCTCTAAAATGTAAGAGTCGATAATGTACAATTGTTTTACATAGTGGTTGCCTCAATAAGAGGTTGAATACAATACTGATATGAAGAACTGCTACATTGGACCCATAGCATTCTCATGGAATGCTATATCTTCATAATTGATCCAGAATGGTACATAACTGTAGGGACTCATTGACAAAGAATGAAAGTCTCTATGGTACAATATTTGCATCAATCATGAATATATATAGAAGCACTGCTTTGGGGCTTCTGAACACTGTCTCCAACGCAACCCAAAAATCACAAGGGACATGAACCTATTTGTGTCCCTCAATAGACTCATCAATGTGTTAGAGTCAGGTGACATCCAGGGTCTTCGAGCATGGACCAATACCCTGTACGAATATCAATGATGTGATGATGGAGATGGAGTCAAGCACGTAAGACACAACCATCCTGAGAGGCACTAAGGACTCCTCTCAAGTGATCTGAGGAACTCATCAATGAGGTTAATGAAACCAGGATATAAGGACCTCTGGGTCTATCCTCTAGAATATATGTGTTGTCGTCAAAAGAGGGAGACCTGCAACTGTTCAAGGCGATGATGTTTCCCTAACCAGAAGCACGAGGGAGATAACCAAGGTTGTGAGAAAATATGGGGACTAGCACACTGAATTGGGGAACAGGGGAAAAAAGGGGTATCGGGGATTCAAACTTCCTTTGTTCAGAGTATGACAGCAGGGCTGACCTGGAAGCAAATGAAACTTGACTCATAGGAGGGGGATCATAGCTATAATACCAGGAATGTGACTACAGATGGGAAATACTTGGGGGGTGGACACTTTTGGTGTTTATAGGATCCAAGGGAGACTCATTACAAAATAATATAAACAAAGGCGACTCAAAGTGGGAATGTTTCCGACCTATTACATGTGGGGTGGTGTGTAAAGACACCATTGTGGTACGATATCATGTATTTTTAGCGAGCCCAAGAAAGTAAATGCTCGATGGTGCTTTCAATTTTATAGATTCTGAAAGCATGAAGAAGACACCAATGGGGGCTCTTTTTTGTTGATAGTCTCCTGTGCCCGAAAAAGGATAAAACTGTACATAGGAGAGCTCACCCATCCTTTGGGGGATGGGAGACTTATTTACTGTTGATAGTCCAATCAGGCCATAAAAGGTTAAACATGTATTGACTAGATGGTAATTCAAGTACTTTTACGAGCATGAATGAAACCAAGTTTGCTCGGTGATATTTTCTTTATGAGAAGGATGGAAAAGAGCTTAAAGACAACCCATGATGAGATTTTTCGTAGATTTCATTCCCAATGCCCGAGAAAGTATAAAAGGATGCAGAGGGCTACATTATTGGCTTGAATGTGCCAAGGTGGTCCTTTTCATATAATAATCTACATAGTCCAAAAAAGGAGGTAAACGATATGTTGTAGACGCCCTTTCTTATACTTTAACAAGCAGAAGAGGAAGTAAGGGCACTCAGAAATATTTTCATTATTTCAGGAGTCAGAAAAGAGCTTAACAGAAACTCCATTATGGTCAACCAAGATAGGGGAATTGGTGGTGCCCCATGGCGAGACAGTGAGGGTTGGTCGAAGGTGACCAACTGTGCTTCATGGATGGAGCAGGTGGCTCTTGAACATGCCATTATATGCACTGAACGGTTTACGGCAGAGGCATGCTAACCGAGGTGACCTCCGGTAATAGTTCCAAAGAATTAGTGGAAGTGGCGGTGGATGGACTAGACTACATATGATGTAATCCCATGTCTAGAGGCAGTTATATGTCAAATGTGTGAAAAATGATCCAACTTCCAAGAAATGGTCCGGGACCGTGTGTAAGCTGCGATGGACGGATTAGAGATTTATATGCAAAGGGCACGTAAACCGAGGTAACTTTCAGGAAATGGCCCCAAAAATTACTCATCAAACATGAGACGAAGCTCCCGTCAATATATGGAGGACAGAAAAGTGAAACCAATGGTGCGAACAACGACCGAACGGACTCCATATGGCTCTGTTATGCTCGAAAGAAGAAACTAGACCTAATGAGGCCTATAAATGGGTGGGGACCACTTTGTGAAGTGTCATTGTCACTATTCTACAATGGTTTATAGATTGGTGATGTTCCGATGGATGATGATGCCACTGAGGATGAGGATATATCTGAGTAGGGGATAGAGTCAGAGGAGCAGGATGATGAGTCTGGCTCTGATTAGCAACTTAGAGAGCTGCCCCTAGTGCGTTGGTGCACTTAGGATTTTTGTATCGCAATGTATATTCAGCTGAGAAAGCATATGTAGCTTCTCATTTTGTACATGACATATTTGGACATGTGATTTATATATATGTATGTATTTTTTACGCATGTGGATGCACTTTTATGATTTTTATATGTGATTATTTTACGATGATGTGAATGAAATGCCTAGATGATGTATTTTTACATGTGTATGCATATTTATGTGTGATGATGCATGATGCAGTTTTCTTTATGATTCCTATGTGTGATGATGACTATGCCAATTTATAATGTCACTAGCCATTTGGTCTACTACACTATTGAGGTTCCTGGGAACATGTGTGAATCTGACGGATTCAAATGTTCTAACCATTTGTTTAGTACGCAGGAATTTTCTAAAGAGGAAAGGATCACGTACCCGGTAATAGTATTTCAACTAAGAGACAAGCAACTGGGATTCTAAGAAGACATCAAGATGGCGGATACCCAATTGGAGGGCGGTGGCCAAGAGGCCAGTGACACCATCATATTCAGCCTGGTTGTTGGTTGTAATGCCCACACATATTCCATCAATATGGATCAACTCATGTGACGGGGAGTAGATGACCCATGCAACTGAGGAAAGAATTGGAAACCATCTGCTTGCTCCATCAGCAAATCCAATGTATCAATATGAGGTAGGATCCATCTGGAGTAGTCAAGAAAATAATGCGTAAGACTCACTTCAAAAAATGTGTAAAACAAAAAAGGATAAGACTATGCTACAAATGAATCATTGGTGACGTTTAAGCGTAAAATCTCTTGAGGTAGATCCCATTACAGGGGTTCTCCATGATTTGTCCATCAGAATCAACAAGAATGTATGCCCCTTGTCCAAGGAAATGGTGGACGACATATGGGCCATACCACATTGACTTAGACTTTCCTTTGCCTAACTTATCATTGGATTGGTCGTAAAATAGAACCATATCACCTTCATTAAAGGTGTGTGTGTGGACATGAGAGTCATAATAGGATTTTGACCGTGTTTTCACTGCTTCAATGGCTTGGAGGGTAACCCGACGGTCCTCCACGGTTTGTTCAAGTTGGAGAAGTCGCTCTTCCAATGATGAAGTATCGAGAAGGAGTTCCACGGCGAGTTGGAGTGATGGGATCCGACACTCTATAGGAAGTATTGATTCAACGTTGTGTACTAAATGGAAAGGGGTGAAACCAGCGGTGATTTTTACGGATGTACAATAATCCCATAGGGTAGAGAACAACATGTGGTGCCAGTTGGTTTTATGGTTTCCTACCATCCTTTGGAGCATTGTTTTGATTATTTTGTTGGCTGATTCAACTTGGCCATTTCCCTGGGATTAGTAGGAAGATGAGTACTGGTGTTCAAATTTCAACATGGTTGAAATATAAGTCCAAACATCGTCTTCAAAATGTTTACCATGGTCTAAAGAGGCAAGGACCACGTACCCGGTAATAGTTTTTCAACTCAGAGACAAGCAACTGGGATTCTGAGAAGACATCAAGATGGTGCATACCCAATTGGATGGCGGCGGCCAAGAGGCCAGTGACACCATCATATTCATCCTGGTTGTTGGTTGTAATTCCCACACATATTCCGTCAATATGGATCAACTCATGTGATGGGGAGTAGATGACCCATGCAGCCAAGGAAATATTTGGAGACCATCTGCTTGCTCTGTCAACAAATCCAATGTATCAATATGAGGTAGGATCCATCTAGAGCAGTCAAGAAAACAATGCGTAAGACTCACTTCAAAAAATGTGTAAAACAAAAAAGGATAAGACTATGCTACAAATGAATCATTGGTGACGTTTAAGCTTAAAATATCTTGAGGTAGATCCCATTACGGGGGTTCTCCAAAAGTTGTCCATCAGAATCAACAAGAATGTATGCCCCTTATCTGAGGAAATGATGGATGACATATGGGACATACCACATTGACTCAAACTTTCATTTGCCTAACTTATCATTGGATTGGTCGCAAACTAGAACCATATCACCTTCATTAAAGGTGCATGGGTGGACATGAGAGTCATAATAGGATTTTGACCTTGTTTTCACTACTTCAATGGCTTGGAGGGTAACCCAACAATCCTCCACAATTTGTTCAAGTTGTAGGAGTCACTCTTCCAAAGATGAAGTATCAGGAAGGAGTTCCACAGTGAGTCGAAGTGACGGGATCTAGCACTCTATAGGGAGTATTGATTCAATGTTGTGTACTAAATGGAAAGGGGTAAAACTGGTGGCGGTTTTTGCGGATGTGCAATAATCCCATAGCATAGAGAACAACATGTGGTGCCAGTTGGTTTTATGGTTTCCTACCATCCTTTGGAGCATTGTTTTGATGATTTTGTTGACTGCTTCAACTTGGCCATTTCCCTGGGGGTAGTAGGAAGATGAGTACTGGTGTTCGAATTTCAACATGGTTGAAATCTCAGTCCAAACATCGTCTTCAAAATGTTTTCCATGGTATAAAGAGGCAAGGATCATGTACCTGGTACTAGTTTTTCAACTAAGAGACAAGAAACTAGGATTCTAAGAAGACATCAAGATGGTGAATACCCAATTGGAGGGCGATGGCCAAGAGGCCAGTGACACCATCATATTCAGCCTAGTTGTCGGTTGTAATTCCCACACATATTTTGTCAATATGGATCAACTCATGTGATGGGGAGTAGATGACCCATGCAGCCAAGGAAAGATTTGGAGACCATCTACTTACTCCGTCAGCAAATCCAATGCATCAATATGAGGTAGGATCCATCTGGAGCAGTCAAGAAAACAATGCATAAGACTCACTTCAAAAAATGTGTAAAACAAAAAAGGATAAGACTATGCTACAAATGAATCGTTGGTGACGTTTAAGCATAAAATCTCTTGAGGTAGATCCCATTATGGGGGTTCTCCAAGAGTTGTCCATCAGAATCAACAAGAATGTATGCCCCTTTTTCGAGGAAATGGTGGACGACATATGGGCCATACCACATTGACTCAAACTTTCCTTTGCCTAACTTATCATTGGATTGGTCATAAACTAGAACCATATCGCCTTCATCAAAGGTGCCTGGGTGGACATGAGAGTCATAATAGGATTTTGACTGTGTTTTCGCTGCTTCAATGGCTTGGAGGGTAACCTGACAGTCCTCTGCGGTTTTTTCAAGTTGGAGTAGTCGCTCTTCCAAAGATGAAGTATCGGGAAGGAGTTCCACGGCGAGTCGGAGTGATGGGATCTAGCACTCTATATGGAGTATTGATTCAATGTTGTGTACTAAATGGAAAGGGGTGAAACCGGTGGCAGTTTTTGTAGATGTGCAATAAGCCCATAGGGTAGAGAACAACATGTGGTGCTAGTTGGTTTTATGGTTTCCTACCATCCTTTGGAGCATTATTTTGATGATTTTGTTGACTGCTTCAACTTGGCCATTTCCCTAGAGGTAGTAGGAATATGAGTATTGGTGTTCGAATTTCAACATGGTTGAAATCTCAGTCCAAACATCGTCTTCAAAATTTTTACCATGGTCTGAGACTAACTATTTGGGAACACGAAATGACGTGGTTAAAGAAGAAACATGACGTCGTTTCACTTTTGCAATCGAACGTAGGCATGGCCTCGGCCCACTTAGTGAAGTAATCAGCAACCACAATGATATATTTATGACTGTTGTCCGAGGTAGGGTTGATTGTCATGAAGTCGATTTCCCATTTACAGAAGGGATAGACTATGACTACAGGGTATAATGGTGGAGGGAAGGGTTCATGCCTTTGGGGCAAAGAGCTGATAGTTGTGACAATGTTTGACTTCATCTATGAAATCATCGAATATGGAAGGCCAAAAGTAGCCGGGACGTAGAATCTTTCGAGCTGTTTCTAGACCTGAAAGGTGGCCATCGCAGGCTCCACTATGACAATTTTTAAGGACTATATCGGCCTCGTCATGGGTGAGGCAACGTCATATTTGGTATCAATGCCCTGAAAATATAAAATATCTCCAATAAGAAGATGGAAAGTGGCTTGATTTCAAATGCATCGCCTGTCTTTGCGGTTTAAGTGCGCTATGAACTTCTGAGTGCGTAAATACAAAATTATTCCCCCATAACATGGGTCTTCTATGGATATGATGAATAGGAAGTCATCGGGAAGGTCATCCTTGGGTGGTGGTGACGTGGTTGATGGGGGAAGATATGTCATGAGTACGGCCAGCGCTAGTGCCTTTGTGTTTTTTGGGGAAACAAACTCCAAGTCGAACTCTTGGAGAATGACTACCCACTTCGCAGCATGGCCTTGTAGGAGGCAACGGCTTAAGAGGCACCGCATTGGGTTGGAATCAGCCACTACTTAGGTATGGTTTGCAATAATGTAGTTGCGTAATTTTTGAGCCGAGAAAACATTCGCAAGGGCCAATATTTCCTTAGGTGTATATCGCAGTGGGGGACCCGTCAGCTTCTGGCTAATGTAATAAATTACGTGCTCTTGACGAGCATCATCTTCCTAGACCAAGATAAGAGCAATGGAATTTTTCGAAGCCGACACATAAAGAATGAAGTCTTGGGTGAAATCTGGTGCCACGAGTAATGGTGCAGAATCCAGGGCTTGTTTGAGTGCATCAAATGATTCCTGCACTTGTTGATCCCAAACAAAGGGAATGTTGGTACGGAGCAGGCATACGAATCCGTGGGATTTCATTGCATACTCTAGTACAAAGTGGCGAAGGAAATTGGCCTTGTCTTGGACACTTTGTAGTTGGCACAGAGTTTTTGGTGTAGGGATATGAAGGATGGCTTGAAATTTGAGAGGGTCAACTATTATCCATTTGTGGGATACAATGACCCCAAGTAGATGGCCTACTGGGACACAAAAAATGCACTTTAGGGGGTCGAAGTGAATTTTGTACTTGCAACATCACAAAAAGACTTACCGCAAGTCATCTATGTGATATGCTCGCTTCCATGATCGAGCGGTAAGGTCATCTATGTAGACCAATATTGTGTGGGTGAGGTCATGGAAACAATACGTCATGGCGCGTTGGAAGGTGGATCTAGCATTCTTTAGACTAAAGGGAATTAATCGATATGTGACTGTGCCCCGAGGGGTTGTTGGGACATGCCAAATTCATATCGTGGAAGTCTATACATATGCAAATGGTACCTTGTTTTCTATTCACGGGAATAGGATTTGAAACCCATGTTGTGTAAGAAATGGGGTAAATGAAGCCAGCTATGCGCAACTTCTATATTTCTACTTTAATCGTGGTAGCTTTGGAAGGATGGATTGGCCGTTGCTTTTAGCACACTGGTACTACTTCATGCCATGTGTTTATGTGGTGCTCAATAATGGATGGATCCAACCTGGGCATTTCAGTGTAGGACCAAGCAAAGATGTCGCAGAATTCTTGGAAGAGCACTTTGTAGGAAGAGATTTCTTCAGAGGAGCAGGATGCCCCCAGCATGATCTCCTCGCCGATATCAGGTTTGGTTGAGATGTTGATTTTAATGGTTGGTGAGATATTGGCCGCGTTCCCTTATTTGAAGGCATCAGGTGCTTGAATGGGATCTTTGAACCAGTCAACTTTCCCATGAATGAGATCCTTGGTCTCGACTGAAAACTGATCCAACAACGACAAAAGTCCTTCCAGGATGAAGAATGAGTGATGGTGCATTTCGTCCCAAGGGTAGTCAAGAGAGGTTAAGGCTTCAAGTATATCCTCGTCCTTGCAGAAGAAATGATGGGACAGGTTGGAGGGGATGTCGGTGACTATAGGGCTAAGTGGGTATATGGAACTAGACACCATGTAGATGGACATGGTATCTGAAGTAAGAGGTGGGGGGTGGATTTCTTCGATCAGAGTGATCTCAGATTCAAGGGCATGGTGTCAAAGGTTAGCTAGGTCTGTTGAAAACTAGGACAAGTCCTGGAAGTGGTGAGAGTAGTGTCCATACAATCCGCAAAGGGTATAAGCATGGTTCGTCCTCAAAGACTTGTTTTTCTTTGTTGGTCCACTTGGGATTTCAACCACGGGGATTTTTTCTGTTGTATCCATGGAATCTAAATGTGCACATATCATGGGAATTTCAGGAAAATTTTGAGTTGCATGGCCCTGTTCATCGTACATGGCACATGGCAGGATCTGTCAGGGTTCCATTGTTACTTTTGCATTTTTTCCCTTGGCCCTTTTTAGGTGGGGCACAGTAGGTGCAGGTGTAGTGGTTGGTTTTTATAGGCAAGGTGGAGGACACAATTCGACCTCAATGGGTTGAATAGGGGTCAACACAAATTGGGGCATCGGAGGTTGGGTCGATGGATCGAAATACCACACAGGAATTCCCAATGTGAAGTTGGGTAATTTTAAGGTAGCCATTACTAGCTTACTCATAATGCCATGTGAGGGAAATACGAAGGGAACTGTATGGACTGGGGAGGATCCCCAGTAGTTCCCTAGTGTGTGCATTTGGGGATGTGCTTGTGGTTGTGGTTGGGGTTGATATTGCAATTGTGGTTGGTGTTGTGGCTATGGTTGGAGTTTAGGTGCAGCAGTGTTGGATGAGAGCATGCACAAATCCGCAGTCTCATTTGGTGTCAGTGGTGGTGACACGAAGGGGAAGGTATCCTTCATGGAGGTGTCGATAAACAACCTAGGGCCCACATTCAACAATGGGGGCATGGATGTGTAATTGATGGTAGTTTTTACCGTAGGGATAACGTTTGCTGGTGTCGTTAGCCCTTGCAGGTCATGATAAGTTAATTGGTCAACCGTTATGATTTTCCTATCATGAGGGAACATCATGAGATAGAAAACAGTGGATGCTACGGCTCTCATGGCATACATATAACTTCTTCTTAGGAGAAGGTTATAATCCAATTGTGCATTGACAACATCTATGTCATGATCAGTACTATTTTCCTGGCTAGTGTTATGGGGACATGTGGAAGGGAAGAAGCCCTAGCTATGTGTTGAAGCACCTACCTTCCATATATAGGATGGAAGGGTCGATTCAACTGAATGGAAGAGCCTACAACAAAAAACGTTAGAAAACCTGCAACAAGTTATCAATGGAGAACCTACAAAATATTGTTATAAGAAAAACTACACATACATCCAAGCTGCAAACTAAAACAAAAACAAACAATGCATTGGGATCATTATACCTAAGCTCTTTGTTGAAAATGGGCCACCATGCTCTAGCTCAAGAAGCAACCTCTTCTTACTAGTTTGAATGGTGTGGAGCTAAGCTCAACACACATGGGATATGGCCAGTGGAGCAAAGGGAATGAGAGGGATGAATGGCTTGAGAGAGTTGGCTCCTCAAGGCACTCATACGGGCAGAGTAATAGTAGGCAGAGAATGAATGTTTTGAGAGTGACCCCCACCCCTATATCTATAGCTTTTTCTCAAGTTTTAGGGTTTTTAGCCCTTGGTCAGGGTTTTAAGCCCCTTCCCGCCTCTTTTTAGCTCTCTTTGGAGATTTTAGCCCCTTTTAAGGGTTTTAGCCCCTTTTTTAGGGGTTTTAGCCCCTTTTTGAGGGGTTTAGCCCCTTGGTGAGCTATTTCTGGCTCCTTTATGGGTTTTTAATCCCTTTTGATGTTTTTGAGCCTTTGGGGGGGGGGACATAGGTTAAGTAAGGGTGTGGGGGTCAATAGGGGTTAAGAAATGGATGTCTTTATGTGGTGTAGGCCATGTAGAGCAAGTCGGGTAATTTTTGGGTTAACAAGGCTGTAACCTTGAATACATGAATTCATTCACTTGGAATTGTCTCTTCATTCTATGTTGGTCTGCATATTGTTTCTGCTGATTTTGAGCAACCTGTAAGTTATCTCTCAAAACCTTCAAAATTTCTTGAATTTATTCAATCCAATCCTTATCCTTTGGAGCTCTATTATCTCCAAAAATGTGGTTAGTAAAATTGGATGCATCATAACCATAAAGTGCTTTAAAAGGAGACATGCCAATGGACATATGGAAATTAGTATTGTAACAAAACTCACCCAAATGCAACTCGTTTTTATCCATGTTTTTTGTTTCACACTAACATAGTTCCTCAATTAGCCTTCCAACAATTGATTCACCCTCTCTGATTGGCCATTAGCTTGGGGATGATAGCTTGTGCTAGGTGTCAAATTTTTCCCCGCCATTTTGAAGAGTTCTTTCCAAAATGCACTAAAAAATATGCTATATATGACACTGACAATGCTCTTAGGAAGCCCATGCAATATAAAAACTTCTTTAAAAAATAGTTCATCCACTTGTGCAGAGATGAAAGTGGTAGTAACAACAAATAAATGAGCAAATTTAGTGATTCTATCCACCACTAGAAATATAAAATCCATACCAAATACTTTGGAAAATCCAATGATGAAGTCCATGGAAATGCTCTCCCATTTTTGTACTGGAATAGGAAAGGGATGTAAGAGACCAACTAGATGAGTGTGATCCACTTTATTTTCTGACATGTGGGTCGTTCATTAACATACTTCAGAACGTTAGCCTTCAACCCTTTCCATGAGAATCGTTCCCTCAACATTCAGTATGTTTTGAAGAAACTGAGGTGACCTGCTAGAGGAGAATCGTGAGCTTTCTTTAAAATTTCCTCCTTCAAACTCGAATTAGGGACAAAATATATTCTATATTTGCATTATATGATTTCTTCCAACACCCTATACCTATCATCATGGTTAGTTCCATCAAAAATTTCACAAAAAAATTTATCCTTGGCATACTCTACTTCTAATGTGGCTGTCCAATTTTCCACGACATCCATTAGAGAAATAGAAGGTCTTCTAGATAAGGCATCAGCTACCACGTTATTTTTTCCCTTTACATATTCAATATCGAATTCAAATGTTTGAATCTTACTCACCCACTTTTGGTGTCTTTCATTTATATCCTTTTGAGTGAGGAAGTACCTTAAGTTGTTATGGCAGTTTTGACCACAAATTTGTTTCTCGCCAAGTATATTTGTCTAAAATTGATCAAAGCATGCATGATGGCTAGTGTTTCTTTATCATAAATGGAGTAAATATTCTCATGTGGTTGTATCTTCCTACTCTCAAAATCTATTGGTTGTTTTCCTTGTTTTAGGACTGCTCCAATGCCTTCTCTTGATGCATCGCATTCCAAGACAAATGGTTTAGAAAAATCAAGCAAGGCTAGAATAGGACAGTTTCTTATTACCTCCTTCATTCTTTGGAAATGTTTTTCATCCCCTTCATGCCATTGGAAAGCATATTTATTTTTCAAATCAGTTAGAGGTGAAGTGAGTTCGGAGAACCCCTTCACAAACTTTCTATAGTAGGAGCAATTTCCAATGAATCCTCTTAATTCAGTGATACTTTTGGGACGAGACCACTCTAAATGGCTCTTATTTTCTCCATATCCACCTTCACACCTTCTTGACCAATGATGTGTCCAAGATACAAGATATATGTCAAACCAAACTCACATTTAACAACTTAGCAAACAAATATTGATCATGCAGAATTTTAATACCTCTTCTAGATGATGTAGATGTTCCTTCCAAGTTTTACTGTAAATAAGAATGTCATCAAAGAAAACTAGTACAAACTTACAAATTTTCTTGTGGAAGATATTTGTCATGCATGATTGGAATGTGGCAGGTGCATTTGTTAAGCCAAAGGGCATGGCAACTGTCAAAACCCCAAATTTTCACAAAAATTTAAAATTTTTAAGATAACATAAAATGTTGAGTATGCGGTTTACTAATGGCTAGCGGTTAGCGGAAAATGAAATAGTCTAACATTTAGTATTATACATTTTCATATCACGTTAATAGCTTTCATTTTCGTAAAGTATATAAGATTTACTTGCATGCCGTTTTCTTTCAATTTTACTAATAAGTCTGCTTTTTGGCAAGTAGGTGAAATCTATCTTTGAAATCTTGGGCTTACTTAGTATTTATGCTGATGCAGATGGACTGCTGGTTCTTACAGGTTCAACAGGTAACGATCGATCAAGTAGAAGTTTAATTCATAAGGTAGCAAGAAGTATTTCTGTTTGCAAATTAATATGCTAGTAAATAAGCTGATAATTCTCAGACAAACTCCGATGAGGTAATGTAATTTGTCTTCTATAGTTTCTGTTTTCTAAGACAGTATGCAAAGTTTAGATATAAAGGTTGTTATATTTATCAAGCTTAGCAAAACCAAAGATACTTACTATGAGCTTTAAGCTCGTAATCTTCGTCATACATTTACTTCTATTTTTAACATGCTTATCTCACAAATGTTATATTATTTCGTACTATCTTTTATTCATGGAAGAACTTCTATCGATCTTGATGTTAAAGATTCTCAATAGAGTATATGTTTCGATTTTATTTTTAACTTACTAGTTATGGAAATTATCCACCTGTTGCTCGTATGTAATATGCTCATCAGTCAAGTTTTAAACTTCAGTATTTACATCATCGCCTTGATGCATGTACTATTTGTAACAACCTACATTACCATATTATTTTATAATGTACCAACCTGATTGTTACTTGCATTCTGTAGGAATATTATTGCCTGGAAATCTCTTTGTCTTTATAAGTTTGGTTATTGTAATCAAATGCATCACTGCATGATGGAATACTATCTATCATCACTTTCATAAGTCTAAGTCATAGGTAAATATATTATCAGTGTTATTCCAATGATTATAGACCTTGAGCATGGTTTATTCCATTGTAAATTTACTATTAT
Source organism: Pseudotsuga menziesii (assembly GCA_001517045.1). NCBI lineage: Eukaryota > Viridiplantae > Streptophyta > Pinopsida > Pinales > Pinaceae > Pseudotsuga > Pseudotsuga menziesii. The sequence goes on along the minus strand of LPNX010860920.1, from coordinate 110,503 downwards.
CATATTGCGTCACTTATAACAAGTTAATGTTTATATTAACTATTATGGTAGATTTTTCTACCTAGAACTTTTAATCTGAAGTTTATCCTAAGTGACACTAATATGACCAAGATTATTACACTATGCTAAGAACAAGCAAGCATAACAATCACATACTATATTTACCCAATAAAGATATGGTCTATTATTATTATTGACAAGTTGAGTATGCAAACTATTATTTATGAGAGCTTATACCAAGGTCGAGCCTTGTAATTGTCATGGTTTAAATACTTTTACTATTCTAGTAAAACTCCATATATTATAACCACCCAAAGCCGTCGGTTTATAAGTGATTAAGTTTGATTAAGGTTGACATTGGGATTGTTCATATGACAAAGTTGTTACAACCTTTCACTAGGGTCAATGTTAAGAAATCATCGTTAATCAAACATGCAAAACTCGAAGCTATCATACATAATGATATAGTTTATGTCTTATCATTGGTGATTAATATAAATAAACGCACTCCATAGTTTTGTGCTTGGCTTGTTTATATTATTGTCTTAATAATTGGATGATTGAAACTGCAGAAGGACTATGGACTCAACCCTTGCATGGTTAAAAGAATTTGAATGCACGTGGTCATCTCCTGTCCATGCATTGGCGATATAAAAGACTTGCAAACCCTATTTTCTTTGTCATTTGCCTCTGAATTTTTCGTTGGCCTGCGGGCTGCTCTGTGTAGTTTCCATGGCGACCGTGAGGGTTGTTCCTCTGCTTTCTTGCTCCAAAATTTTTGTTTTAAAGTTTTCGTAGTTTTCTAGAACTTGGTCTTTGATTGCAAACCTTCATGGTTGTAAACCATACAGTGCGAGTGTTTTCTTGTTTTGTGTTTGGCACTCGACCTATCCATAACTCAGTCCTGTTCTCCTCATGGCCTGTCACGACTTTGTGAAGCTAAATATTCTTTGTCACTGTTTGTGCTCCATGGTCGGCATAGGGTTTGGAAATTCTTGTGTGTACATTTCACAGCTAGTGATAGTCCTTTCCTTCCTTGATAACTCTTTTATTTACAGGTAAAAATATCTCGGTTTTTACTATGTAAACTCTGTCAAGTTATGAATATAGTTAGGGTTTTTAATATTATTGAACTGAACCCTAAAATAATGCTTGGTAAAAATGATTGTACAAGAACCCATGACCATTCCAAGCTTTGATGAAAGATACACAACAACCGTCTTTAGGGGCTTCGTGGCTCTTAACTGGTAAGCCATGAGTTCAAATGGGTTTCACCCTTCTTGTATTGAGGTGTTGGGCCTAGAAATGGCCCCTTTTTGACCATCCTTATCCACCTCTTTTTGCCTTATCCTACCCTGTTGAGCATGCTAAACAGATTTTTTTCCCTCACTCTGCTCGTCAAGTCACCAAGGTATGGTTGGTTATTGTCTTATTTTATTAATGCTTATGATTGTGGTAATTAAGGCTTTATATCTTTAAATATGATAACATATGATGGTTTATAAAGGTATTTTAAGATATAGAGACTGCAGGTATAGTGGGCTGAACATGCTAAAGAAAGGATGGACATGCATCGCTCAAGCTGATCACCATCCATCCTACCATTTCCCAAAGAATGCGGTCTCAATAAATTATTCTAGGTAAAGCTATATGAGGATAGCTGCAACAGAATGCAACATATTTGGAGGTCAACAGTGCACTGCTACTCGTGTATAGTTGTGATCTGAGGATATCATTATTTCTAGGTCAATTAACAGTTTCCCTATATTTCCTACTTTCATCCTGCCGCAGTTGTAACAATTGTTGTAATTTAGGGCACCTGAAGATCAAAGATCTTCATGGCTGCCCAATAATAGGGATAGGATGTTATGATTTACAATGTATAAATATGGGGAACTGTTCTGAGCCATGGGTTGAACCCTTAACCAATTTATTGTATTATCTGTGACTGAGGATTGTGTAATTGATCTGCCTTTTTAATACAAGGAGTTACTTCAGATCTAAGGGCTTTAATGTGTGTTATATCCAACATTTCTATGTGAAGGCTGGGCCCACCTTCCAATAGGGATTGCTGAGTTAAATTAGGAATTTTAATTATTTTGTTGCGTGATTTTATGTTAATTTCATTTCTTCATAGGAAGCTGTAACAGTTGTGGATTTACAGTGTGTTATTAATTGCATCTCTTGGAAAGTTGTAGTGGCATGGTGTGACAGTCAACTGTCTAGGTAATTTTTCCTTATGCAACTGCATGGTAGTTGTAACAGCTCTATTCATCCTTAGATCTTTTAATTGTGTTTCTATAAATCCTTGCAGTTTGTTCCTTGCTTTTATGGTTTCAAAATTTCATTCCTGTACTTTGAATTCATAGAATAGTTGAACTCAATTCTTGACTCTAAATTCTTGGACTAGCTTAACTCAATTCATGTCTTTTGGATTTCTAGAATAATCAGATCAAGATAGTTGGGTAAATCATTAGATTATTTGGTAAACAGGACTCCATTTTCTACAAAAGTAATATAGATGCAATTTCATGAATATTTCAATTCTATATTAAGAACAGTAGAAGGTAATTGTGGTTGTATTCCTTAGAAGGTAAACTAGATTAAGTGGATTCGTGGGATGAACATAGCTGAGTAGAGAATAGGATTTTTTATTTACAGCAACTTAGTGTTTAAGCATATACAGTGCATGCTATCCTTGAAACAAAAGACTTCCCTGGGTTGACAATAAATATTGAACGCTCTGTATGTTAGCTGTAATTAACTTGCATATCGGATGCCCAACATTTTGGTAACATTGCTGGGGAGGATAAGTATTAAACAATATCATAGTCACATCCTGTAATTATTTCTATTCAGTCTTCTTCAATTTTTCTGTTGGAATGATTTGGGTTGCATGAATACAAGAACGGTAAAGCGTGACCATCTTACAAATCCCAAAACCCCACCAAATACTAACAGTGCAGGTGGTCGAGGTCATGAGCAAGGTCCATAATTGGGGAGAAGGACATTCATTGATGATCTGGTTGATAGAACCAATTCTTCTACCAGGGCTCGCTATCAAGAAACACCTATCAGAAGAATCCCTACCAATCTTGGAGTTCCAGCGTCAAGCTCTACAATGGAGAACACACAAGAAGCTGCAACACCCTCGAATATCCCTGCAGAAGAAGATAGAGTTAGTACTGCAGGACCTGCTGATCAAGATCTGATCTATCACATTAACGGGAAGGTTGTAACTCAAGAAGAGTGGACACAGTTCCATCAAAAATTCGTTGATCAATGGAAGAATGAAGAGGAGATAACAAAAGAAGAAATGAGTAACAAACATGAATCTGACGAGGAAGAGGCAATGGGAGAAAATCATCACCATGAAGGTCATTCCCTACCTGAAGGGATGGTGGCTACACTTCATTTCCCAATTCAGCAACTAGAAGGGACAACCCTTATGAAAAATATGTCGCCATCGATGTTGCCTCGCTTTCATGGAAAAGAGGCAGAGGATCGAGATGAATTTCTTTTCGAATTTGATATCCTCTGTCACAGCTATGACTACACCACTAATGCACAGAAGCTGAAGCTCTTCCCTACCACACTGAAGGACAATGCATTACGTTGTTTCATGAGCCTAGGAGGCGAAACTGTTACTAATTGGGACAGGATGAAACAGGTGTTCCTGGAGAAATATCAAGAAGATTGCAACACGAAGGACAAGAGAGAAGAATTGTTTAAAATGGTACAGAAGGAGGACGAAAGTCTGGAAGATTTTGTTGAGAGGATTTTATATAATGTGCAAATAGACGGACATACTAATACGGGGTTAGATGTGCTCAAGATAATCCTGCTTCGTAGGATTAGGGATGATTGACTAGATATGTTAAACCTATTAGGAAAGGGGGATATATCCAAGGATCCTTTCAAGAAAATTATGGAACTATGTAAAAGGTACTCCAGGGGATCTTCCAGGAATAACAAGCGAGACAAGTGGGACAAATTAGAACGTGATGTCTTCGACAGAACTCAGAAGTCATCTAATGGAGGAACCACCCGTGCAGAGATAGGAAATCTCCTTGACAATTTTAAAATAGAAATGATGAGCTCTATCTCCTCGAAAATGGATGTACTAAGGGAAAAGAAGAAACAAGCAGTGGAGGATCTCACACTGGGAGTGTTCTGTCCTTGATGTAGAAAGAACCACCCTCTAAAGGAGTGCCCGATGGATAAGATAGAAGTGTGTCAGTTGTGTGAGCTGAACCATGACACAAAAGCATGCCCTTCAGTTCCCCAAGTGAAGGCCGTTCTACAGGCATCAACTCCAGAGGTGGAACTAGCTTTTTTAATTTCACAAAAGAAGCCCTGGAAGCCTCAAAATCAAGGTATGACTCCATACTCATTTCCATTTTTGAATAACATGAATAATTGGAATAATATGCAGAACATGAATACACAATTCCCTTCATCTTATTCTAACCCTCAATGGTACCCCTCTCAACCTTCAATGCAAAATTATAACTCCTGGAATCCCTGGGTTCATCCACCACAGCCACCCAACCAACCAAATTCTTGGTCTCCTGGATGGAGGAATTTCCATCCAGGGAACCATTTTTCTCAACAACCTCCACATCAACAACAACCATACCCTCCTCAATATTCTCAACCTTATTAGCAGTCGTAGCTGCAATTGCAGAACAATGCTGTCCCTAACATGTCGATAAGACCTCAGCTTCCTGCTCAACCTAATCCTAACCCAAATAATAAAATAGTCCATCAATTTGAGACTATAAACATGCCTACTTACTCCCTTACTCATGTGCCTTGCAACGTGTTGCAGCTGCAACATTTTCCCAAAATTCCAAAAATTTTGGGACCCTCCTTTTGCTTATATCGGTTTGATTTTCTTATTTGATTTGATATAAGGGTTATTCAGAAAGACCTTTTTCTAATGCTTGAATTGATCTTCCACTTGTTTAAGTTTATCATTGCCTTTGAATGCATTTTCAAGTGTTGATTCGGAAGCTCTTTTGCTTGCACTCCCGCCGTTGCGGAGAAATAATCAGCTTTGGCTTCGTCATTTTTTTCCTCCAGTGCATTTGTCTCAATCGACTGATTTTGTGGTTTTGCGTCAGAGTATCTTGTTATGTCTTTTTCCACAACTTTAGATGGCAGATTGCGAAGTCTCCCGATCATCACTTTGACTTTTCAGACCCCGCATTGTTGTTTTCGTCGCTCCTTAAGTCTTGGGCTTCCGCCATTGCGGATTCCAAAAGCACTAGCCTTCCGGTCATTTAGTTGATTTCTCCGCCGATGTAGACCTTGCCTATTGCAGACTATTTGTCCTTTATGACTCCGTCGTTGCGGCTCCCTATTTCGCTATCACTCCGATTTTTAATCTCATAAGCTTCGACGCATTATTATTTTCTCCCGGTTATATCAGCGGGTAGCTTAGTGGTTTTAACCCCCGACGTTGTGGAAGGAATTATTCATGCAACCTCCGATCCTTAGGTTTCTGTCGTCTGATATTTTTCCCCGTCGCTTATGTTTATCCATATATATATATATATATATATATATACACGGGGTCGAGTTTCGATTATTCTATTTCTATTTTGACTATCGTGTGCGGTCGCTCTCGTGTGCTGTCGTTCGCTTGAGCTTGCCCGGTCCCTCGTTGTCGGTATACCCGCGTTTCCAGGTGGCTCAACCGTGGAAGCTTGACAGTCCTCTTCCTGCCGGTCATGCAGCGTTTCCAAGTAGGCTCTTATCTGCTTATCCCGTTCCGTTTGAAGCGTTTGTTGATGTTTCTACGGTTAGGTTTTCTACGGTCGTTTTCCCCTTGGCCCCATTATTTACATGCATATATAGTGGGGGGGGGCTTGTAGCGTAGCTATTAGTGGGGGCGTTTTTGGCCCGCAGGATAGTTTCCCTCCACAGCCGTTACATGTTTCAACCCTGCGCTTAATGGTTGGGGAGATTGGTGCAGACGGTCGTTACGCTATCTACACCAGTCTACCCCTTTCGATGATAGGTTGTTTAGGATGGGTCGTTCATGGCCTCCCTGTGATGTTAGACTAGTTTCCCCCCTTTCATGTTGCCCGTATCCTTCAAGACAAAGCCCAGTTGTTTCACGTGACCCAGTTCATGGTCGGTTTTGAACTCGAGTCGATGTGGGGGTTATGTATCACCGCACAGGATTACCTTAACCATAGAGTGCACAGACAGTGTTTTTCCTGAGGAACGCACCGTTGAAAACTTGCATAACTTCCCCTATTATCCAACGCAGTGCGATGATCATGGTGTCCACAAAGAGCCCAAGTTTTCTTCACTTTAATGTAGATTTTGTTTCCCCGCTCGAGATTTGTTGATAGAACTGTTTTGGTAGTAGAAAGCGGTGTTAGCTTGCACATATTTGCTTCATTTAACTAATTTCTGTCATGTTAAACATAGATGAAGTGAAATACTACACATTGTTGTCTCAATGTTTGCAACTTATCTGGAAATGGCTTAATGATTATAATTTCATGTATGACAGGAAGATTTTGAACTCAAAATGTCGAAGAGGCAAAAGAAGAAGGCCCCTATGGTCGAGGAGGATCCCGACGTGGAATTTGTCACTAAAACCGAATACATCTATGAGGACACCAAGTACATATCTGGTGTAGAGCCTGAGTACCAGTGGGGAGAGATATACAGGTTGATCACACGCTAAGAGGTGCCTGATATGGGCTTGGAGGAAGAAGGCATATACGCCAATATAGAGAGATATTCACTGATGAAGATTGCCACGAGACCAGAACTCTTCCCATGCTCTGAAGTGATTGGTTGGATTCTGCCATGGGCAGATGTAACCACTATGATCCTGGAAAATGTTGACAAACAAGGCTATGCTGCCTATATCCCAGGATATGTAGCTGTGGCCTACCACCTGCCAGAAACACAAGTATTTTTGGCTGATGATTGGCTGAGAAACATTAGAATGGACCTTGTTGAGACCCTTAAAAGAATGTTGTTGTCTGGAAGACATTTCAGAACCAGGCCAATGGGAGAATATGGCACAGCAAGCTTAAGGGCCCTGTACAAGTTCATCGCCTTAATGCTTAATAGGATTTTTGGAAGAGATCACGGCAAGAGCTTCAAATTAGAGTGGATACCCATTATCTTTTATGTTGCAACCCAAGGGACCATCTTCAACTGGGCTAACATAGTGTCAAATAGTATTTCAGCCTGTATGGCCTCAGCTTTGGGAGGAGTGTCCCAAAAGAGGTCTGAATTTTACATGAGTTCCATACTCGTTGATTGTATACTGTGCAATCAACCTTTCCCCGGCCTAAGGTGCATCTGGGATAGGGAGAGGATGCCTGTCTATTATGTATACAAGCCACTATGGGCACACAAATACCATATTCATTACCGGGAGGTCTGTGAACATTTCATCATTCCTTTGTATACTCTCATTTTCCTGAAAGAATGTGACTGCATGTCGGAAGAGCCATTGCAGGTAATCAAAGAATATGCATATTATTTCCTGACTGAGTATGGCCTCTACTTCAGAATGTTTGGAGGCTCCAGAGCACCCTCCCTGCTACCCAAATATGCCACAGACTACATCATTCATAAAGAGTCGGTCAGGCAAGTCTTCCTGGATGGCATAGGAAGCTTTTTGTTTGAACATAAGAAGGCTGCCTATCCCCCTTTGCCTTTCAAGTTAGGAAGTTATAAGTTTAACAGAGTGAAGAAAGCAGATGAGTTTGTAGAAGAGTTGGAAAGGTTTCATTTTGGTGAGATGCCCTTCCATAGAAATGACTCCCATAGCAAAGTGGCTGAACACTGGAAAGAGAACAACGTCCATTTCGAATACACTCACCATTGGGACAGAGAAGAGTCCGTCTTCCGCAGTGCATTGAACATAACGGCCTTGAGGAGAAGGTTCAAAAAGAAGATCACCACCAAAGGTGGGAAAGGGAAGGATGAACAAGCGAAAGCCGATGAAGAAGCCAGGAAAAGAAATGAAGAAGCCCAAAGGTTGGCCCAAGAGGTTGCAGGGTGGCTGCAGGGAGAAGAGGAAGAAAAAAGAAGAGTTTCCCAAGAGGCAGCCAAAAGGGCAGACGAAGACGCGAGAAATGAAGAAGAAGAAAGGAAAAGGAAGCTTGATGAGGAGCTTCAGAAACAAGAAGCGGAGAGGATGAAGCCGACCCAGTCAATGACAGAACAGTCAGCCTCCGACGTAGCTGACATTCAGACCCAGGACGTGGAGAACCCCGAGTTTCAGGACCCAAAAGTACCGGCTATCAGCATATCTGGACATTCTATGGTCCCCACACTTAAACTGGTCCCTTTTGTACAGAAGGTGGGGGAAGAAATCCCTGATTTTAATACTATCTTCTATGACAAGGAAACCAAGAGGATAGTGAAGAGAACTGAAAAGAAGGTTGCAACGGGAGGTCTATCCGGGAAAATGATAATGGATACAACAGTTGTATATGGGACAGACTGAGATCCCAGATTCACCATTAGAGTAGGAGTTGCATTTATCCACGCTTCGGAGGATAATGTAGACAAAATCATGATAGATCTAGAGCAATCCAAGAAGTCTTATGCTCAACTGAAAGACACATTAAGAAAGGAGAGAGAAGAAAATAGTAAGCTGAAGAGAAAATATGAGGACATGCAAAAGGAGATGAGGTCTTCAAAGGATCAACTGCAAGTTCTTCAAGCAGAACCATATCCCCTGGAAAGACCCCTACTTTATTGATAGGTCGATAGCTGTCTTTTTCACTAGTTGGAGGTGGCATGAAAAGGAATGTCTTAACGACGTGTGGGGCAAGTGAGGGGGAGGAGGTCTATGGAAACTACACAAGAGTGTCTGGAGAGAGTGCAGCAATATTATCAGGAGCTAAGGGTTGAAAAGGAACAGCTGCTGGGAAAGATAGAAGACTTAGAGCTGCAAAAGACCACCTTGGAGGCAAATGAGAAGCAAGCTCAAGAACAAGAGATGAAACTTCGAGAGCAGATTTCTTCTCTAGCAACTGCTTTAGAAGAAGCAAAAGAGCAGCAGGTTGACCTCCAACCTTTCAAGGAACATGTGCTGGCACAAAAGGCCAAGATGCTTCAGCTACAAACTGCCATAGAAGAAGAGAGATGCAAAGTTTTGCAAATAGACGGTCGTTTAGAGGAAATTCTGGAGACTTCCTCTTATTTTGTTGATAGATCGCAGGACGTCGTGGAAGTCCTGACAGCAAGAATGGCAAGGCTGGAAAATAATGAAGAAACTCCTGTAGAGCTACCCTCGAAGGATCGACAGGCCCTTAAGCAGGATTACGACTTATTAGATTTTGCTATAAACATAGCAGAGGATTTCGAAAAGGCTATTAGAAAAATGAAAGGAGCATGCACAAAAATTTTCAGAAGGCTCTTGATTACCTATAACTGGTTCCAAGCATAAGCTGAGCAAAGGCTAGATATTTTTCCAGACCACAACTCATTTGTGGAGATTTTACAGAAGAGGTATCGAGAGGAGGAAGCAAAAATATAGCACATTAAGGCCCTCGACCACCAGGTCTTAAGGAGTGAAGTAGATCATTCCGCCATCAGTGTGCAGCTATTGGAGGATCAGTTGTGTTTGAGTGCGGCCAGAATTGAGGCCATCAAGAACCAAGCTGCGAAGTTTGAGATAAACATTCAATTTTTGGAACCTTGTGCATTTGAAGGCATCGCCTTTGAGGCTTTGGCGTGGAAAAAATTTCTGAATACCCAAGTGGGGCCCTCCTCATGAATGACCATTCACTTGTGTAATATGTGACAATTTTGTAAACACTTGATGTAAGTGAGATATTGGGAGGCGAAGAGTTGGGGATCCCAAGGTTTATTTGTGGGCATCCCAACAGTCTCATGATTTTTGTATAAATATAGGAGACTTAGAAGAACAAAGGTATTTTTCCCAGTTAGACATGTAAAGAGATATTGTAAGAAGAACTACTTTTTTTTTGCAATAAAGAATTATTGTTTGCCTGTCGAAGAAAGTTTGGTGGGACGTTCAAATGTTGCTATGGATTGGTGAAAGATGAACTATTTCGTTTTTCCAGTTTTTGTCCATTAATTGTGAGATCGTTCTAACTCTTAGAGCCTATTTTCTTGTTTGAATGATTTCTGGTTTATTCTATGAAATTACCACCATGAGTAATGCATGTTGTTCATAAACAATTGGCTATCTGATTGTCTAAATATCTTTAATCGTTCATGTGTTGTAGGAAGGAATATCAGCTATCTGTAATTTCTCTTTATAATGCATGCACAATACACATTACTCATAAATAAGTTACAATTTGGCTCCTTGAGGATAGATAGATAGATAGTTAGTTAGTTTTACTTTATTGCTGCATATGTGATTTAGATGCTTGTGAGTTCTAAGACGAGAGGTATGAACCTGCGCATCACATTGTGACTTCTCCTTGCATCTTTCATCACCCTACATTGTTAATTAGGCATGTGCATATCATACATTAAGTCAAAAATAAAAAAATATACACGATGGACTGACCCGCAACCGGTAAAACCCTTTAGTTTTGTTTTTGACCTACGATAGCTAGACCGCAAACCGGACGGATTGCCTACACCAAACAGTCACGGGCTAGTTGGGAACATTGACTGGGGAGAATCCCTTGCTGTTGTTGACTATGAATTTCTAGGCCTCAACAGTTTCTGGCTCTAGAAGGAGGGCCGCCAGTGCATGGCTGGCCGTGGAAACTTATTTTCCCAAGATTACCCCACCAGCAGATATTTGGAAGCTTTTGACCTAACCCAAGTACTTACAGGTTTTGGTTCTACCTTTGAAACAAGTAAGCCCAGTTTCATCTTACGGTGTTTCTTACTCAGACTCCGATTGGTTCACCTTCACCCATGGCTGGTATTAATGTGAATCAGCCCAACCCACTGCCGGTTTGGAGAGCTAGATCACCTTTGAACCTGACACCTCCGCTGCATAACCTACCTCAAGCTTTTGGAAAGCTGCTGCCTAAGTTTGACCCCGATGAAAAGACTGTTGTAGATGACCACTTGCAAAGTTTCTATTTAGAAGTAGAAGGGTTAAGGGCTGGGGAGTACGAATATGTTGTCTGTAGGTTATTCCCACGTACCCTTAAAGGAGCAGCAGCATCCTGGTATTTCGATTTGCCTGCAAACTCTATTCCTGATTGGGACACCTTCGAAAGGATTTTCAAAAATAAATACGCATCCCAAAAGACACATGCCTCACTAATGAAAGGTCTTGGTTTGTTAAAAAAAGAGAATGATGAGAAGGTGCATCATTTTACTCAAAGGTTTTCAACATACTTAAAGAAATTTTCTGAAACTTACAGACCCTCAGACAAAGTCTTAATTGAATATTATACCAAACCTCTAGGACCTGAGCTGGCCATGTTTGCCAAAATGAAAACTCGACCTATGTTGGTAGAGACTTATGAAGAAGCAGAAAGGGTAGAGGCTGAAAAGGAAAGTATAGAAGACTATCCCAAGCAACCTGAAGAAAAAACTATCGGGAGAAGAACCTTACTGTTATCTAAACCTAAAGAGGAACAATCACACGATTTTGAGGGAATGCTGAAAATGATTCAAAAACTATCCAACTGAATAATAGATCTGGAGAAAGAAAGGGAAGTTCAGAAAACTTACAAACCCTACTACCAAAAAAGGGATGATAGCAACCAATTGAAGATCCCTCCACCAAATTCAGCATCAGTGAATATAACAGAGGTAGGGGGGGATGATTTCTACACTTTTCACCAACAACCTCATTCTGAAAAGAAGTGTCCTCAATGGTTAAATTCAATGACATTGGTTATGAATCAGCTGCTAGACTCTAAATTGACTAGGGACAGTGGTAAAGAGGAAAATAAATACAAGAACATAGAGAAACAAGATAATGATACCATGTTTTTATGAGATGGTGTCTCGCTTTTCGACACAGAAGAGACTACTCTTAAATCTGAATATACACCTACAGCAGCAAAAGACACGGGCCTAACAATTAAATACAATGCAATAATTTAGAAGATTAAAAAATTGCAAAAGAATGTCAAGAGACAAGCAGATGCTAATGTCGAAGATAAAACACCTGAAGTCACTACTGTCAACCAGGAAACAAAGACAATCAGCGAGCCTGTCAAACTTGTGGAAGAACAGGTAGGTGTTAATGAAGGAAACACTGAAGAAATGGAGGAGCTTAAAAAATATGTACCCACTCAAAATCAACCAGGGGAAGAAGATATAGAACCAAGTTGGGAAGAAAAATCTAAAACCTCGCCTTTTCTTTTGACTCTAGAAATGCTGAATCATAATGTGCATAATTGTTTGGTAGATTCTGGGTCATCGGTAAATGTTATGCCACTTGAAGTTTGCAAAAGGATTAATGGACAGCCAGAGCCCACTGCCTGGGAAGTAGTGCAGTTAGATAGAAAGGGTGTCAAAGTAGTGGGAGAAATGAAGAATGTTCTCATACACTTATCTGTGAACAACAAAATATGTCAATTTATTGACATTATGGTGGCTGACGTACCAGATGTATATGGGCTTATTCTTAACCGAGATTGGTCTGCCAGGTTAAAGGGTTATTTTGCTTTAGACTGGTCTCATTTATGGTTACCTCTTAAGGGTATCCCTAATCAGATTAAAATTTTGAGAGAACCTTACATGAAGCATACTGTCACTAAGCTGGGAGAAGGTAATGAATCTGCTATTTCTGTCCTGGGAAATTATCTAACGGAGCTCAAACTAAGATATCATACCACAGGAAAGGCTAGTTCTATGATTGACACTCAACCTGAGCTCCTTCAACTTCCTAAGGCTGATAATAATGACTGTAGACTAGTAGACATGGCTTCGATTTCAAAAATGGTACACTTAGACCATGGATAGGTTTTTGGCCTACGCTACAGCCTAGCCCTTTAACTCGTTGGATTGAAGAATTTTTAAGGGTGGGCACACTATTTTCTTTTCTTTTTGCTTTGTACATAAATAATTTGATGATGTTTTTCTTTTGATTTATTTCTTTGATGTTGTTTTTATTTTAGTTTAATGCTTTGTTGCTAGTTCTTTTGGTTTTGAATAAAGAGGCAAACTTTTGGTTGCAATGGAAACATCCGGGTTCTTAATTAACTGAAATCTTGAGCAAAAGACTATGCTTTTAAAACATAGAATGTCTTCTAGCAGCAGTGTTCCTAATTGGCCATGCATTCATTGAAGCCCCATTTAACCCCTTGTGAATAACTCGGAATTAAGAGGTCTGGAATACTATTTCGAGGCTCCATCCATTTCACATCTAAAATTTCCAAGGGAGTGACAGCAAAGGACCCACAAAAAGGAAGCAAGGTAAATAGTATATCATATATAAATGATCCCATGCCATGATTTCAGAAAAGCTAAAAGCTATCAAGAGTCAAAACTCCTTAAAGAAACAATACATATCAAAGCAAAGTATCAAGAGCATGAATTTTAAATTGCCAAAAGTTCCTCTCTGTCCGTGAGATGAAAAGTAAATTCTTCGCTCACACAAAAGGACACTATGGATAGAGGAGCCTGAATAAAATTTAGAAAGAAAGGCAGATGGAGGACTCTAAAGAACTAAAGTTCAAATGGCAGAAAAGTGCAGTTGGCATGGGAATGAGGAACAAATGGATAATGTTGTTTACCATATGTGACAATCCTGTGGCGTCCAAGCTGGAAACTACCTAAGGACGGGTAAAATGAATCTCACTTATCAGGCCTCAAAAGAGTTATTCAGACTTGCAAATATTTCTGATGTTACCATTTCCCAAATGAATGAACTACTTTTCAATGATTTAAATGTATGGGTTGTCCAGATTAGGAATACAAACATCTAGAAGATTTCAATTTTGAGCTAGACAGTCTTTTACTGGGGACGAGTTAAGTCAAAAATATGGGGTTCACCAGGTAGTCGGCAATTGTTGCAGCTACAACATTTTCCCAAAAATTCCAAAAATTTTGGGACCCTCCTTTTGCTTATATCGATTTGATTTTCTTATTTGATTTGATCTAAGGGTTATTCAGAAAGACCTTTTTCTAATGCTTGAATTGATCTTCCACTTGTTTAAGTTTATCATTTGCTTTGAATGTGTTTTCAAGTGTTGAGTCGGAAGCTCTTTTTCTTGCGCTCCCGCCGTTGCGGAGAAATAATCAGCTTTGGCTTCGTCATTTTTTTCTCCGGTGCATTTGTCTTAATTGGCTGATTTTGTGGTTTCACGTCAGAGTATCTTGTTATGTCATTTTCCGCAACTGCGGATGGAAGATTGTGAAGTCTCCCGATCATCGCTTTGACTTTTCATACCCCGCATTGTTGTTTTCGTTGCTCCTTAAGTCTTGGGCTTCCGCCGTTGTGGCTTCCAAAAGCACTAGCCTTCCAGTCATTTAGTTGATTTCTCTGCCGATGTAGACCTTGCCTATTGCGGACTGTTTTTCCTTAATGACTCCGTCGTTGCGGCTCCCTATTCCACTATAGCTCCGATTTTTAATCTCATAAGCTCTGACGCGTTATTATTTTCTCCCGGTTATATCAGCGGGTAGCTTAGTGGTTTTAACCCCCGACGTTGCGGAAGGAATTATTCTTGCGACCTCCGATCCTTAGGTTTCCGCCATCCGATATTTTTCCCCGTCGCTTATGTTTGTCCATATATATATATATATACACGGGGTCGACTTTGGATTATTCTATTGCTATTTTGACTATCGTGCATTGTCGCTCTCGTGTGTTGTCCTTCGCTCTAGCTCGCCCGGTCCCCCGTTGTCCGTGTACCCGCATTTCCAGGTGGCTCAACCGTGGAATCTTGACAGTCCTCTTCCCGCGGGTCATGCAGCGTTGCTAGGTAGGCTCTTATCTGCTTATCACGTTCCGTTCGAAGCGTTTGTTGATGTTTCTATGGTTAGGTTTTCTACGGTCGTTTTCCCCTTGGCCCTGTTATTTACATGCATATATAGTGGGGGGGGCTTGTAGCGTAGCTATCAGTGGGGGAATTTTTGTCCCGCAGGATAGTTTCCCTCTACAGCGGTTACATGTTTTGACCCTACGCTTAGTGGTTGGGGAGATTGGTGCAGACGGCCATTACGCTGTCTGCACCAGTCTGCCCCTTTCGATGATAGGCTGTTTAGGAGGGGTCGTTCATGGCCTCCCTGTGATGTTAGACTGGTTTCCCCCCTTTCGTGTTGCTCGTATCCTTCAAGCCAAATCCGAACTGTTTCACGCGACCCGGTTCATGGTTGGTTTCGAACCCGAGTCGGTGTGGGGGTTATGTATCACAGCACAGGATTACCTTAACCATAGAGTGCACAAATAGTGTTTTTCCTGAGGAACGCACCGTTGAAAACTTGCATAAGTTCCCCTGTTATCCAACGCAGTGCGATGATCATGGTGTCCACAGAGAGCCCAAGTTTTCTTCACTTTAATGTAGATTTTGTTTCCCCGCTCGAGATTTGTTGATAGAACTGTTTTGGTAGTAGAAAGCGGTGTTAGCTTGCACATATTTTCTTCATTTAACTAATTTCTGTCATGTTAAACACAGATGAACTGAAATACTACACATTTTTGTCTCAATGTTTGCAACTTATCTGGAAATGGCTTAATGATTATAATTTCATGTATGACAGGAAGATTTCGAACTCAAAATGTCGAAGAGGCAAAAGAAGAAGGCCCCTATGGTCGAGGAGGAGCTCGACATGGAAGTTGTCACTAAAACCAAATACATCTATGAGGACACCAAGTGCATATCTGGTGTAGATCCTGAGTACCAGTGGGGAGATATATACAAGTTGATCACATGCTGAGAGGTGCCTGTTATGGGCTTGGAGGAAGAAGGCATATACGCCAATATAGAGAGATCTTCACTGATGAAGATTGCCATGAGACCAGAACTCTTCCCATGCTCTGAATTGATTGGTTGGATTCTTCCTCGGGAAGATGTAACCACTATGATCCTGGAAAATGTTGACAAACAAGGCTATGCTGCCTATAGCCCAGGATATGTAGCCGTGGCCTACCACCTGCCAGAAGCACAAGTATTTTTGTCTGATGATTGGCTGAGAAACATTAGAATGGACCTTGTTGAGACCCTTAAAAGAATGTTGTTGTCTGGAAGACATTTCAGAACCAGGGCAATGGGAGAATATGACACAACAAGCTTAAGGGCCCCATACAGGTTCATCGCCTTAATGCTTAATAGGATTTTTGGAAGAGCTCATGGCAAGAGCTTCAAATTAGAGTGGATACCCATTATATTTTATGTTGCAACCCAAGGGACCATCTTCAACTAGGCTAACATAGTGTCAAATAGTCTTTCAGCCTGTATGGCCTCAGCTTTGGGAGGAGTGTCCCAAAAGAGGTCTAAATTTTACATGAGTTCCATACTTGTTGATTGTATACTGTGCAATCAACCTTTCCCCGGCCTAAAGTGCATCTAGGATAGGGAGAGGATGCATGTCTATTCTGCATACAAGCCACTATGGGTGCACAAATACCATAGTCATTACCGGGAGATCTGTGAACATTCATCATGCCTTTGTATACTCTCATTTTCCTGAAAGAATGTGACTGCATGTCGAAAGAGGCATTGCAGGTAATCAAAGAATATGCATATTATTTCCTGACTGAGGATGGCCTCTACTTCAGAATGTTTGGAGGCTCCAGAACACCCTCACTACTACCCAAATATGCCACAGACTACATCATTCATAAAGAGGCGGTCAGGCAATTCTTCCTGGATGGCATAGGAAGCATTTTGTTTGAACATAAGAAGGCTACCTATCCCCCTTTGCCTTTCAAGTTAGGAATTTATAAGTTTACCAGAGTGAAGAAAGCAAATGAGTTTGTAGATGAGTTGGAAAGGTTTCATTTTGGTGAGATACCCTTCCATAGAAATGACTCCCACAGCAAAGTGGTTGAACACTGCAAAGAGAACAACGTCCATTTTGAATACACTCACCATTGGGACAGAGAAGAGTCTGTCTTTCGCAGTGCATTGAACATAACGGCCTTGAGGAGAAGGTTCAAAAAGAAGATCACCACCAAAGGTGGGAAAGGGTAGGATGAACAAGCAAAAGCCGATGAAGAAGCCAGGAAAAGAAATGAAGAAGCCCAAAGGTTGGCCCAAGAGGCTGCAGGGAGAAGAGGAAGAAAAAAGAAGAGCTGCCCAAGAGGCAGCCAAAAGGGCAGAGGAAGATGCGAGAAATGAAGAAGAATAAAGGAAAAGGAAGCTTGATGAGGAGCTTCAGAAACAAGAAGCAGAGAGGATGAAGCTGACCCAATCAATGAAAGATTAGTCAGCCTCCGACGCAACTGACATTCAGACCCAGGACGTGGAGAACCCCAAGGTTCAGGACCCAGAAGTACCGACTGTCAGCATATCTGGACAATCTATGGTCCCCACACTTAAACTGGTCCCTTTTGTACAGAAGGTAGGGGAAGAAATCCCTTATTTTAATACTATCTTCTATGACAAGGAAACCAAGAGGATAGTGAAGAGAACTGAAAAGAAGGTTGCAACAGGAGGTCTGTCCGGGAAAATGATAACGGATACAACAGTTGTATATGGGACATACCGAGATGCCAGATTCACCATTAGAGCAGGAGCTACATTGATCCACGCTTCAGAGGATAATGTAGACAAAATCATGACAGATCTGGAGCAATCCAAGAAGTCTTCTGCTCAACTGAAAGACACATTAAGAAAGGAGAGAGAAGAAAATAGTAAGCTGAAGAGAAAATATGAGGACATGCAAAAGGAGATGAGGTCTTCAAAGGATGAACTGCAAGTTATTCAAGCAAAAAGGAGGTCTATGGAAACTACACAAGAGTGTCTGGAGAGAGTGCAGCAAGAGTATCAGGAGCTAAGGGTTGAAAAGGAACAGCTGCTGGGAAAGATAGAAGACTTAGAGCTGCAAAATAACACCTTGGAGGAAAATGAGAAGCAAGCTCAAGAACAAGAGATGAAACTTCGAGAGCAGATTTATTCTCTAGCAACAACTTTAGAAGAAGCAAAAGAGGAGCAGGTTGACCTCCAACCTTTCAAGGAACATGTGCTTTCACAAAAGGCCAAGATGCTTCAGCTGCAGACTGCCATAGAAGAAGAGAGATGCAAAGTTTTGCTAATAGACAGTCGTTTAGAGGAAATTCTGGAGACTTCCTCTTATTTTGTTGATAGATCGCAGGACGTCCTGGAAGTCCTGACAGCAAGAATGGCAAGGCTGGAAAATAATGAAGAAACTCCTGGAGAGCTACCCTCGAAGGATCGATAGGCCCTTAAGCAGGATTACGACTTATTAGAGTTTTCTATAAACACAGCAGAGGATTTCAAAAAGGCTGTTAGAAAAATGAAAGGAGCATGCACAGAATTTTTCAGAAGGCTCCTGATTACCTATAACCGGTGCCAAGTAGAAGCTGAGCAAAGGCTAGATATTTTTCCAGACCACAACTCATTTGTGGATATTTTACAGAAGAGGTATCGAGAGGAGGAAGCAAAAATACAGCACATTAAGGCCCTCGACCACCAGGTCTTAAGGAGTGAAGTAGATCATTCCGCCATCAGTGTGCAACTATTAGAGGATCAGTTGCGTTTGAATGCGGCTAGAATTGAGGCCATCAAGAACCAAGCTGTGAAGTTCGAGATAAACATTAAATTTTTGGAACCTTGTGCATTTGAAGGCATCGCCTCTGAGGCTTTGGCATGGAAAAAAATTTTGAATACCCAAGTGGGGTCCTCCTCGTGAATGACCATTCACTTGTGTAATATGTGACAATTTTGTAAACACTTGATGTAAGTGAGATATTGGGAGGCGAAGAGTTGGGGAGCCCAAGGGTTATTTGTGGGAATCCCAACAGTCTCATGCTTTTTGTATAAATATAGGAGACTTGGAAGAACAAAGGTATTTTTCGCAGTTAGACATGTAAAGAGATATTGTAAGAAGAACTACTTTTTTTTTGCAATAAAGAATTATTGTTTTCCTGTCGGAGAAAGTTTGGTGGGACGTTCAAATGTTATGCTATGGATTGGTGAAAGATGAACTATTTCGTTTTTCCAGTTTTTGTCCATTAACTATGAGATCGTTCTAACTCTTAGAGCCTATGTTCTTGTTTGAATGATTTCTGGTTTATTCTGTGAAATTGCCACCATGAGTAATGCATGATGTTCATAAACAATTGGCTATCCGATTGTCTAAATATCTTTAATCGTTCATGTGGTGTAGGAAGGAATATCAACTATCTGTAATTTCTCTTTGTAATGCATGCACAATACACATTACTCATAAATAAGTTACAATTTGGCTCCCCCGGGATAGGTAGATAGATAGATAGTTAGTTTTACTTTATTGCTGCATATGTGATTTAGATGCTTGTGAGTTCTAAGACGAGAGGTATGAACCTGCGCATCACATTGTGACTTCTCCTTGCATCTTTCATCACCCTGCATTGTTAATTAGGCATGTGCATATCATACATTAAGTCAAAAATACAAAAATATACACGGTGGACCGGGCCGCAACCGGTAAAACCCTTTAGTTTTGTTTTTGACCTACGGTAGCTAGACCACAAACTGGATGAATTCCCTACACCAAACAGTCACAGGATAGTTGGGAACGTTGACTGGGGAGAATCCCTTCTTGTTGTTGCCTGTCAATTTCTAGGCCTCAACAAAATGATATTCGCTTACGATCAGGAAAGGCAGTAGATCCTATAATCATTGAAGATGTTCCATCCCCTGTACATGAAGAAGGTGTGAATCCGCAACATCTATCTAATACGAACCCCATCATTGAAGATGTTGAACATCCCACTAATGTGTCGGCTGAAACACAGAATAATATATCTAGTGACACACATCCTACCCAGCTGATTAGGAAACCACCGTACCTCGAGAGATTAATGCTACCAAAGGTAGTGGGACAACCTCAGTTTAACCTCTTTGTTAAAATTCCCCTCCTTCAAGCTCTTCAAGATGTACCTATCTATGCTAGGACTGTTCGGGATATGTGCACAAGGAAACCATGAAGGAAACCCAGAGACCCTCTCACTGTTCATGTCATGGGGATATTATCTGCATTAATAATGGGAAAAACCCTTCTGGCCAAATATGACGATCCTGGGAATCCCACTGTCACTGTGTAGATTGGGCATACACAGATACCCAACGTACTGGTAGATTTAGGAGCAACGATTAATGTAATGACAATTGAAACTATAAGGAAACTTGGGCTCACTAATCTCAGGCCAACCCCCACCATTTTAGAACTGGCCGATAGATCCACCATTAAACCTGAAGGAATTTTGGATGATCTCATCATTTCAGTCAACTCTTGGGAGTACCCTGTTGACTTCTTGGTTTTACAACCTAAGTCACAGCTAGGGGGGCACCCAATGATCCTAGGAAGACCTTGGTTAGCCACAGATGATGCTTGCATCAACTACCGATCTGGGTCTATGACCATATCAGATGGCACCAAGACAAAAAACCTCACTCTCTATCCTCCAGCTCGACCGAGCCTAGAAGCTGAAACTCCTTTATGGATGGAGCCAGAGGAAGAAGAGGGCGTTCAACCATTATTAATGATAGGGAAGAATTTAACCTTTAAGGATGAAACTAAATACGATGCCATTAATAATTTCATCAGTGAACCCACTTCGGTCAATAAAGAAATTTATCAAATCCTGAATATTAGTCTAGGTGAGGAAGAGCAAGAAAATCTCATGGAAGAAGCATTAGTCAGTGACACGCATATAGTCCCAGTATTGAAAAATTCAAAAGAATTCCTGTCAAAATAGAGTCTAGAAAAACCCTGAATATTAAACCTAGTCTCTCCCTAGATGAACAAAAGTGCCTGATCAGTCTCTTAAAAGAACATAAGGGGGCATTTTCTTGGGAGTACATAGACATGACGGGTATTCCCTCTAACCTGTGCACCAATCATATTTATATTAAAAGTGACTCTTGGCCTGTGTGCCAGCCTCAACGACAAATGAACCCTAATCTTAGGGACATAGTGAAGGAAGAAATTCAAAAAATCTTGGAAGCAAGATTTATATATCCCATTTCAGACAGCGAGTGGGTGTCCCCACTCATAATAGTACCCAAGAAAAATGGTAAATGGAGAGTCTGCGTGGACTATAGAGAGCTAAATAAGGCAACATAAAAAGACCATTTTCCCTTTCCTTTTATCGAACAAGTACTCGACACCTTATCAGGGAAGAAGTTATTCTCCTTCTTGGATGGGTTTAGCGGCTACAGTCAAATTCATATTGCTCTTGAAGACCAAGATAAAACTACCTTCACCTGTCCCTGGGGAACGTTTGCATACAGAGTGCTTCCCTTTGGCTTGTGCAATGCACCAGCAACATTTCAAAGAGCTGTGATTGGCATATTTTCATAATTAGTTAATGATAGTATGGAAATTTTTATGGATGATTTTACTCCTTATGGCAAATATTTTGAATAAGCATTGAAAAATTTGGAAAAGGTTTTAACTCGTTGTGAACATACCCAGCTCACTTTAAGCACTGAAAAGTGCCATATGATGATGAGTGAAGGAGTAGTATTGGGGAATTTCATCTCAGCTGATGACATTCAGGTGGATCCCTCAAAAATCAAGGTAATAAAAAATATACCTACTCCTACAACTCAAAAAGAAGTGCGAAGTTTCTTAGGACATGCTGGATATTACCGAAGATTTATAGGAAAATTTTCCAAACTTGTCTATCCCTTGTTTTCACTGTTAATGAAGGATGTGCAATTTGTTTGGAATGTAGCATGCAAGACAGTGTTTTTTAAGCTTAAGGAGAAGCTGTCCACAACTCCCATCTTAAGAGGACCCAATTGGACCCTGCCCTTCCACATTTCTTCAGATGCTTCTGATACTACTATTGGAGCGGTTTTAGGACAGCAGGATGGTCAATTACCTTATGCAATTTATTATATTAGTAAAAACTTAGCCCCTGCTAAACTTAATTATACTGTCACCGAGAAGGAGTTCTTATCCATTGTTCACTCCATTAACAAATTTCGACATTAGATTACCGGATATCCTACATTTGTGCACACTGACCACTCTACCATTAAATATCTAATGAATAAACCTGTTACCAATGCCAGGGTGACTAGATGGATTTTAATATTATAGGAGTTTGATATTACCATTATAGATAAACCTGGAAGAGAAAATGTTGTCGCTGATTTCTTATCTCGTTTCACTAACAGTGATGATAATTTGCCTGTTGAGGACTCTTTTCCTGATGAACACTTATTTGCAGTTTCAGCTCACTCCCCTTGGTATGCAAATGTTGCTAATTACTTGGCTATAGGAAAGCTTCCAGCACATATGTCCAAAAGAGAAAAGAGGAAAATTATTCAGCAAAGTGCCAGGTATTGTTGGGTAAACGGTCATCTCTTTTACACAGGCCCTGATCATGAGATCAGAAGATCTGTAAGAGAAGATGAAATATTCCATATACTGCAGGCCTTGCATGATGAGCCTTATGGGGGGCATTTTGCAGACAGAAGGATAGGACACAAAGCACTAAGAATGGGCTATTATTGGCCAACCCTTTTCAGGGATGCAAAAATATATGTCTAGTCTTGTGATAGCTGCCAAAGGATGGGTCATCCCAATAGATTAGATCAAATGCCTCTGCAACCACAGTTAGTGGTTGAACCCTTTGATAGGTGGGCTTTAGATTTTGTTGGTCCTATCAGCCCTCATTCCAAGCAGAAAGCCTGCATCTTGGTTTGTACCGACTACATGACGAAATAGGTAGAAGCTGTGGATTTGGAAAAGGCCAATGACCAGGATGTGATTTATTTCCTGTATAATGAAATCTTTACCCATTTTGGGGTACCCAAGGAAGTGGTTACTGATGGAGGACCGCAGTTTGTGTCGCATCAATTTGAAACTCTGCTACGGAAGTACCACATTCAGAACAGGATAGCTTCACCTTACCATCCCCAAGCCAATGGCTAGGTGGAAAGCACTAACAAAGTCATTGAATCTATCCTTACCAAGATGGTCAAGAGCCATCGTAGAGATTGGGTTGATAGACTTCTGAAAGCATTGTGGGCATATCGTACCATTTGGTGCAACACTATAGGTTTCTATCCTTATGACCTGGTGTACGGGAAAAGTGTCGTCTTCCCAATCGAATTCGAGATTAAGACTTTGAATACAGCCATAGAGGTAAACCTAGATGCAATTGAAGCCCAGAAGAGAAGATTGAACCAATTGAATGAACTGGATGAGAACCGGTTAGCTGTCGTGGACCAGACAGTGTTAATTCAGGAATAGAGATCTAATTGGCATGACCGACTCATCAAAAAGAAGGTCTTTTGTGAGGGATACTGGGCACTACTATACGATTCCAGATTCAAAATAGATTTCAAGGGTAAACTATGCACAAGATGGCTGGGCCCATACCTAGTAGACAGAATATTTGATAATGGTACAGTCCGCCTAGTAACCATCGATGAGAACTGCGCACCATTATTTGCTAATGGTCATAGGTTGCGACTATACCATAAGCCCATTTCAAAGGATGCATTTACCTCATAGATTGCAGCTGATCTAGATTACCAGTTAGCACAAGGGCAGGAATTTTTCTCTACCCCTGTCAATCCTTAATTAATCACTGTAAATCACACATAAATCTTTGTACATAAATTTTTTTTTTAAATTCTGTTATTAATTTTTCTTTTGCACTTGATCCGTTTTTGTTTTTATAAAATGTGCAGGAAATCACCTAAGAGTGGTGGTCATTATCGAGCCTGGCGACCAAAATCATTCTTCTGTAACTTCCTGCACCAAATTTTTTTTCCCTTAAATAAATATGTCACAGCTACGACACCCTTTTTTCAGCAACTGCGACACCCTTTTTTCAGCAGCTGTGACACCCTTTTTACGGTCGCTGCAACACCATTTTTCTGGCAGTTGCAACACCCTTTTTCCAACAGCTGCAACACTCTTTTTCGGTAGCTACAACACCCTTTTTCGGCAACTACGACACCCTTTTTTGGCAGCTGCGAACTCCGCCCTTCTTCCATTTCCGCAGCTACAACACAGTCAACTTTTGTCCGTTTAACATTCTTTCATCCTTTTCCCGCAGCTATGACATCTTTTTTGGCAGCTGCAACACAGTCAACTTCCATCTGCCTAACCTCTTTTTATCCTTTTTCGGCAGCTGCCACTCTTCTACATTTGGCTGAATGTTCTTCCAAGGCCGCACCTGGGATAAACTATATGATTTCCTTATGGCTTGCGGCTATGACTCCTTTGTTATTGGAAGAACTTTTTTCAAGATATCAACTCCTCCAAATATGGCTCTGATTCCTGATGCCGGCAATTTGACTCATATTCTAGCACTCATCATGTTTCCGACCATTTTAACACGATGGTTTTTGGTTCACCGGCGGAAAATGTTATTACAGCACCCCTGTAATAATAATCTCATTTAATGACTGAACATCACACGAGTACAACTTTCACAATGACTACACATCATACGTTCTACTATTCTCCAAAGGACATCATCCATCGCGCATTTTCGAAGGTATGGCTTTGATTAACTACTCGATTAAGTATTAATTGGATGTGACAATATCAATCATACCTTCCTTTCTGTGCCCATTATTGCATCGTTAATTCTCTGATCGTGCGACGTAATGACTAATTATGCTACCTAATAACCGCCACCTTTCCTAATTCGGGATAAATTTCAAATAATCCAATGCACTGAAACTTTCCGAATTTGCCCAACTCCACTCTCAGTTGTTCATGCATACTCTGTGTGGTAACCTCCATTGTCGGAATCTGTAATCTGTCGAACTGCAACATACTTCTAAAGGCAGAAAACATGGGTATTCCAGCTCGGTATGATCCTCCAAACATGCAAGAACTCAGAAGAAATGATGAAGTTTTCGCCATCTTTCAAGTTGCGGGTTGGACTGAATTTTTCCAACACCTGAATGGATTTCACCGTGAAGCAGCTTTACAGTTCACCTTGAATCTTACAGAAACCCACTCAGATGTTTGGGGATTGTGTATTGAAGTCTCTAAATCCATAGTGGCTGATATCACTGGTCTTTCCCAGGAGGGAAGAGCTTGGTTCGGACGTCGAACCCCCACTACTGCAGCAGTACAGGATTTTCTAAGGGAAGCGGAGTAGATTCAAACAACATGAAGGGGGATAACCTTACAGTCATTACCATGGCCATGGAATCAAGTCATCATTTTTCTCAAGAAATACATCATGTGTGAAGGTAGGTACCAAACATTCTGTCATTCTGAATTTCCTTTACTATCTCATCTCCGTCACAAAGCTCTGTTAAACATTCCATTTTCTTTGCTCAATAATTTACATCATATGGCGGGATTTGTTCGAGTTTCCAAGCATCCACTCTCCTCACTTACCTACCATGGCCTCATTAAATTAATAATCTTATGAACCCTTGCTCAACACAATCAAACCTGGGAACAATTTACAGCCCGAGTTCAGGAACCCGCTCCTCTGCCCGGTGTTCCAACAGAAGAGGAAATGGACGTACCTGTACTCGTGGGGCTTGTTCAAAATCAAGAAGAGCCAGTCAATCCACAGTTGGGGGGAAATGTAGATCAATAGGACATTTGGAGACCCTCTAATTTAGTTGCGGGGGGGAGATGAGACTGGGTCGGAGGATCAGTCAGGGGAACAAGCAGAACAATTGGGAGAGGATGTACATGAAAACCCTGTCAAAGAAATAAATAGTGGGGCAGCTCTGAAAGCAAAGGGTGAAACTGGAGCAGCATTAGATGTTGCGATAGTTGAACCCGAAGATGATAGAGCCATGATAACAGAAGAAAACATTGAGGTGGTGACTATTGAATCTTCCCCTGAATGGGGAGGAAATTTTATTGAGGAAGAACACCCTGAAGAATAAGAAAATGATGGAACTGGGGATATTCCTTCCACATTAGTTGCGAATTTAGAAACTCCAACACCACAGAGAAAAAGGAGGAGATCAAAAGATGAAATAAAGGATGAAATTAAGGCATCACCACCAATAAGACAGAAAATAACCAAGTCAGTCACAGCAACAGAAGCAGCAAGGGAAAAATGGGCAACCTTAGAAGCACAAATTGAGCTCCCCATTCTTAGACCCAAAACAATTGACACCCCACAGGAACCAGTCACAGAAAAACTACATATTGAAGGAATTATGTTTGAAAACAGGCTATTAAAAGAGGAAGTACAATCACTCTGAAAGGAATTAGAAAATTGGAAGGAAGCATGCAGAAAATAAGGTGAAAGGAAGCTGCATACATTGGTTGAAGTTGCAGATCAACTGGAAGGATCAAATCCTACCAAGGCTGGAAATGAGGAAGAAAGAGTGGTCTGTCCTACGTGTGGAGAAATATTTGATGAGTCAGGTTATAAGGTTATAGTTCATGCCTTTACAACACAGTAGTCTGCACCTACAACTGTGGAAGGACATGGACAACCTAATTTGATAGATGGTGGGACTCCCAAAGAGAAACTTCATGAGAAGGAAGTTGCAGATGAATAGGATGGTGTCACACAAGAACCAGCATCTTTGAATATTACCAATTTTATAGATGGCAAGATTCCCCAATAAAAACTTCATGAGAAGGAGGTTTCAGATGAGCAGGATGCTGCCACACAAGAACCAGCATCTTTGAATATTCCTATTGAAATTGCCACTAACCCTGGGATAGAGGAACCAGAGGATGAATTTATTTTTGATTTTATGGATGAAGATTGCAATGTGACCCCTGAACCCTCTCATGACACAAAAATAATAGAAATGGAACTACAATAGCAAAACAATGATGAGGTCAAACAGGATGCTGTCACATAAGAACCAGCATCCTCGAATGTTCTTGTCCAAGTGGCTATCCAAATGAGAGAAGAAGAACCAGGGATTTAAGGCACTCTAGAATTTGATGAATAAATTTGTACTATGACTCCAGAATTATCTCAGGACATAGAGATACTAGAAATGGAATCACAACAACAGGGAGATGAAGAAGTAATTTAGGATGTTGTCAAACAAGAACCAACATCCTTGAAAATTGCAGTAGAGACTTTTGGGATGCAACAAGAAGCCAACCCTGAAGTGGATGTCATTCCTGATATGGATTTCGGTGAAAATGAACAAGTTCAATCACAATCCTCAAGTGATACTGAAATCCTTGAGGAACAGCTTCATACTAAAGAAGACATCCAATCCCAGCAGCATGAGGAAAAAGAAGAGCATGGCTTTGTCACACAAGAACCAGCAGCCTTACATTCCCTAGCTGAAATAGCAGCCGATGATCAAGTAGAAAATAAGATTAAAATTCGTGAGGAAGTTGCTCCACAAGAACCAAAATCCTCACAGTCAGCTTCCAAAGTTGCCAAAAGAGAACCTTAGAAAGAGGATGATGTTACACAAGAACCAACATCTCCAGAAGTGGTGGAATTTGTTGCTGAAGAAAATCCAGGAGGGGTTGATGTTACACAAGAACCAGCACCCCCAGAAGTAACTTCAGATGTGCAGAATTTCCAATGTGGCACATCAGGTGATAAGGTGTGGACTAAATCCCTTCAAAATTATATTGACCTAGATTCTAACAAGGAGGAGTATCTTGAAGAAGAAGAAACCATGAAATCTACAGAAGAAGTATCAATTTTGAGAATGGAGGTAAGAAAGTGGAAGATCCAGGTCGAAGAATACCAATAAGAGATGGTTTCCCTCACTGAACATAAAAATACCATCAGGGGACTGAAGGAAAAATGGGCAGAAGAACGCATGACCCAGAGACTTCGAGAGGAAGAACTACATAAGGAGTTAAGGGAGCTGAAAAAGTTCAAGTCTATGCAGGAGGAAAAAGACTAGATGTATGCTCTTTCTCAAGAACTCCTGGGCACTAGAGTACCCTCTTCCTCTTACCCTGTATTTCTATTCAAGCAATTTATTTGGTTTAAATTAAGGGTTGTGAAAGAAGGAAGAACATATGAAATATCAACCTCAACAAAATTCTGGCAGACATTTTTGAGAAGCAATTTTGAGGACCAGAATTTGATGTGTGAGTTGTATTTGCATGAGATAGCTTGTCCTTTGGACCGCCATTCGAACCCTTTTCATTTTTCAGGAGATGTTTAGTTGAGGGCTTTTTCCTCTTTTGTGAGCAATCATGCTCAATGGGAAAGGTCCTTTCAAAAATTTTCTCACAATGAATCCCACTCTAACTTGTGGATTCGGAGTGAACCTCAAAATCCTCGTCTTCTCCTTGCTCTACACCAGGGTCTACTTTCATGCCCCATCCAAACTTGAATAATAATGGAGCTATAGGAAGGGGTTATTTCTACCTGCACTAGGAAGCTTTCCATACTTCAACAAACAGCTTTGGAAGGCAGTAAGCATAGATGGCAAGTTTCCTCTCCAACCCTCAAGAATAGAGACCCCTATTATTTTAGAAATTTTAAACATGCACTTTCTAGGATTGAGGGTTATGTTGGATGTATCAGGGAGTGTGGAGTTAATTGGCTGGGACTGAAATTCAAATTTCCTATCATCCGGTGGCCAGAAAAAACATACAGGAGGGATTTGGCATTGACCAAGGCAGAGGAACAGCAATGTTGGAGATATTGGGTTGCCCATAGGGGGTCCATAGAAAAAGAAGGAACATCTGAGTTCCCCTACAACTTTTCTTCTCTCCATGAATAGAGCATAGTGCAAGATTCGGGTTCGGAATAGTGGAGCTTGTTGCACGAGGACATGCAATAGGACAATTGAGGGGAGATGTTGGGCGTAGAAATGGCCCCTTTTTGACCATCCTTATCCACCTCTTTTTGCCTTATCCTACCCCATTGAGCATGCTAAACAGATGTTTTTCCCTCACTCTGCTCCTCAAGTCACCAAGGTATGGTTGGTTATTGTCTTATTTTATTAATGCTTATGATTGTGGTAATTAAGGCTTTATATCTTTAAATATGCTAACATATGATGGTTTATAAATGTATTTTGAGATATAGAGACTGCAGGTATAGCGGGATGAACATGCTAAGGAAAGGATGGACATTCATTGCTCAAGCTGATCACCATCCATCCTACCATTGCCCAAAGAATGCGGTCTCAGTATATTCTTCCAGGTAAAGCTGTACGAGGATAGCTGCAACAGAATGCGACAGATTTGGAGGTCAACAGTGCGTTGCTGCTCATGTATAGCCATGATCTGAGGATATCATTATTTCTAGGTTAATTAACAGTTTCCTATATTTCCTACTTTCATCCTGCCACGGTTGTAACAATTGTTGTAATTTAGGGCGCCTGAAGATCATAGGTCTTCATGGCTACCCAATAATAAGGATAAGATGTTATGATTTACATTGTATAAATATGGGGAACTGTTCTAAGCCCGGGGTTGAACCCTTAAACAATTTATTATATTAGTTGCGACTAAGGATTGTGTAATTGATCTGCCTTTTGAATACAAGGAATTACTTCAGATCTAAGGGTTTTAATGTGTGTTATATCCAACATCTCTGTGTGAAGGCTAGGCCCTCCTTCCCACAGGGATTGCTGAGTTAAATTAGGAATTTTAATTATTCTGTTGTGTTATGTTATGTTAATTTCATTTCTTCATAGGAAGCTATAACAGTTGTGGATTTACAATGTGTTATTAATTGCATCTCTTGGAAAGTTGTAGTGGCATGGTGTGACAGTCGACTGTGTAGGTAATTGTTCCTTATGCAACTGTGTGGTAGCTATAATAGCTCTGTTCATCCTTAGATCTTTTAATTGTTTTTCTATAAATCCTTGTAGTTTGTTCCTTGCTTTTATGGTTGCAGAATTTCATTCCTGTACTTTGAATTCATAGAATAGTTAAACTCAATTCCTGTACTCTGAATTCCTATACTAGCTGAACTCAATTCATGTGTTTTGGATTTCTAGAATAATCAGATCAAGATATTTGGGTAAATCATTAGATGATTTGGTAAACAGGACTCCATTTTCTATAAAAGTAATCTAGATGTGATTTCATGAATCTTTCAATTCTAGATTAAGAACAGTAGAAGGTAATTGTGGTTGTATTCCTTAGAAGGTAAACTAGATTAAGTGGATTCGTGGGAAGAATGTAGCTGAGCAGAGAATAGGATTTTTTATTTACAACAAATTAGTGTTTAAGCATATACAGTGCATGCTATCCTTGAAATAAAAGACTTCCCTGGGTTGACAATAAATATTGACTTCCTTAGTGTTAGTTTTAATTAACTTGCATATCGGGTGCCCAACATGAGGGTTGTTGAAGGAGAACTCAGTGCTTGGAATCCTATTCGGTCTCTTTGTTGAATAAGAGGTTTTAATAAGTTGTTTTCCAGTTTAATGTTATAAACCCTTGCTATGATGTTGGGTTATACCGTCCTTGATCCATGTGATGTATTTTGGCTAAGTTTTTAGCCTTACGGCCTGTCAATGTAATACATTTGGTTTTTAAGAAGATTTTTAACTTCGAGCTCTGTCTCGTTTTTGCAATGGTTTTTGTAATCTTGTAATCTATGATTCTGTGTAATTAGAGTCTTTCCTTCTTCACTGTCAATGAAGATAATTATTGTTAATATGAGAACTGTAGATTAGTCGTAATGTGAAATTTATAATATTAAACTTACTTGTCCAGAATATACAAGCTGGGGGTTTTCCGAAAATGAAACCCTTGTCTAAAATAAGTTCTTCAATTTATCATTAATTAGGTTTTGCTACTTGTTACTTTGGTTTGGCTATTACAGGTGTGTGGTGGTATTTTAACTTGTTAACTGTAACTTATCTTGCAAGTTTATAAAATATATTGATTTTAAGAATAGACTGTAAACAGTCTATAGTATACACTATAATCCTCTTGTAATGTTTATATAATTATTATTGTAAATGGATTACAGCTTAAATAGATTAATTTATAATAGATAATTAAATTATTAGGGTTTCGACCCTGAGGTTTTTCCTTCACAGGTATAAGCCTGTCTGGTAAATGTAAAATAGTTTCTAGATATGTAAATATTTAGTTTTATATTAGTTATTGTTTATATTGACATTGTTTTTATTTACTATTATGTCACATAGAATTTATTCAAAGTTCTCCAAAAGATAGAAAGTAAATCTCTGTAACTCTGTTTACTCTTTATAAATTAAGGTTTTTTTTTACATAACCCTATCTAGTTTATATTAAATAATAGTCCAAGATTTAGTTGATAATGTTAGAAGATAAATTGTGTGGTTAGTAGCTTTTTTATATACTTAATTGTATACTATTGCTGTAACTCTAATGTAGTTTACTATTTCCTTTCTGCATTTTATTCAGTTATACTAAGTAAAAACAGTAAACACAAATAAATCATAACGCTGTTTTTTCCTCCATAATATTTTTAACATTGAAATAGAATTATTCTGCTATCTATAGTTACACAATTCTACCTACTATTTACATTCTCTTATCTACTTAAAGCATTCTATCTATGCTATGGTACGGCCTGGTTTCCAGGTGTGGAAAAACTTAGTTTAGAAATTTATTTTCATTCTAAAACATTATTCTCTAAATCCATTTCATTTCTATAACAATCTAAAAAAATTACTAACTCAAACATTTCACAACTGAACCGTTAACATTCACATAGCAATTATCTAAGATTTATTTAACTAACACAGTAAAATAATAACTTAGAACTTGTTGAGGACAGACGACAACAGCTTTAGGAGGCCATTCCTCCCTACCAATCTCTTGGAGAGCGCTCAAACAACGCTTCCTTGGGACCATCGAGCCTCTTCCTGGTCTTCTTGGCTGAGAACTGGTGGAGAATGAAAATAGTAGAACCCTATGTCAACTGACTAGTTCAATACCTCAGTAAATACTCTGCTCTCAGCAGCATGATCTTCAACTTAAAAGCTACACTAAATCAATCAGCAGTTATCCCCTCAAACACTTTCCAAATTTCCCTTCCATTGAATTTCTCTGAAGTACATTCATTCAACCTGAATGATCACTTCTCGAGAATGAGCAGCCTCAGCTCTCTTCAATGGAAATTTTTATAAAGACTTCCTAGGTCTTTTGAGTCAATTTTCATTAATTGAGCCACCTACTCTGATTCCACTTTCTTGGGGAATCATGACCCCAAATGTAGAGATATTTCCACCTACAACAGTTGGAAGTGGTTTGAGGATGCTTCCACATGTCATTTTGCTCTCCACCCAGTCTCCTCCACCAATTTGACCAGTAAACACTCTTTTAACAGCTCTCCTAAGCTGTTGTCTCCTCCTTTATTTATTATAAATAAAATATTCAGAATTACATTAAATATCCTTGACCCTGCTGAGTCATCAATTACAACTTAGCATAAAATTTAACATATTGTCCTAAAATAATATCAAATAATATAAAATTATTTTTTTGCAAAATTGGGGTATGTGACAGCAACAAACTCAAAGTGACCATAGTGGCATCTGAAAGAAGTCTTTGGTATGTCTTCTTCTCTCATTTGAATTTGATGATAACCAGATCTAAGGTCAATCTTCGAGAATAGCTTGGCCCCATGAGCTCATAAATCCTTGGGACGGGGTATATATTCTTTACTATCTTCTTGTTTAATGCTCTGAAATCAATGCACATTCTCAAGGTTTCATTTGTTTTCTTTACCATAACAACTAAAGAAGCAAATGGGTTGGATCTAGGCCTTATGAGACCCAAATCCAAGAATTCTTTAATGGCCTATTCAATCTCATCTAGAATCATTTTTGGGTGTCTATATGGCTGCATTTTGATAGGTTATGTTCCTATCTCTAACTCAATGATATGCTCCACCTCTCTATCTGGTGGTGTTCTTGGGGGAAGGTCTCCAAAAACCTTCTCATACTTATTCAATAGTTTCTCTATATAGTTAGGATGCTTGGAAATATTCAAGTGATTTTTAGGAGATGTAATTAATCATTTTTCATCCCATTTTATGTCTCCATTCCTTAATATATACCTCATGTTCTGAGAGGACACCACTTGATTTTGGTAAGTGTGCATTCCCCTAAACAAGATGGGTTTCCCTTCAGAATTTTTGAACCTTATTTCGGGGACTTGATAATTCATTGTATGCTCCCCTAAATAATACAGCCATTTTACTCCCAAAACCACATTTTCATCATACACATTCACTATATAAAAAATTTCAGTGATAGTATGATTTCCTAGATTAACTTGAAGCTTTGGAATCCATTTAGTGTAGTCCATAGAATTGTTACTTGGAATCATGACTATGAAACCGTCAAAATTTTCAGCTTGTAACTTTCTCATCTCCACCAAGTCTGCATATATGAAATTGTGAGTGGCTCCACCATCCACTAGAACCGTGACCTTTTGGCCTTATATGTTTCCCTTGAGCCTCAAGGTGTGGAATCTAGGTACACCTGAGAGTGCTGGAATTTTTCCTGTATCAGGAGTGGTTTGTTCTTCTTCTGTTGTTTCATACCCTTCTTCTTTGGCTGCAAGTTCTACTTCTTCCTCCTTCTCATCCTCTTCATCATCTTAAAAAAAAACTTCAATGTAGTGTGCCTTCCCCTTGGCACATCTATGTTCTGGAACCCAAGGTTGTTGGCATGTAAAACATAGCTTATTTCTTCTAAGTTCTTCTTTTCTTGGTCCTCCTTTATTTTCTTTGGTAGAGGAGTCATTTTTCCATGGTTTCTTACCTTCCTTGAACTTGGAAGGGAAATTTGGCTTGGGAGGGTATTTGGTTCTTGATAATACATTATGTAAATCCCTTGTCAAATTCATGGCATCCTTCAATGTGGTTGTCTTGTGGGATTTCACTAGCCCTCTCAAAGATTTTGTCAATCCTTTAGTAAACAGTAAAACCAACCTAGCCATATATACATCAGAAACCATTACTGAAATCTTTTTAAATTCTAACATATATGCTTCAGGAGTTCCTACTTGCTTCAATTGCGCTAGTTCTTTGAAAGGACGTTCAGGGTCTTTCCTCTCAAATCTCTCCATCAATGCATTGGAGAAAACATCATAAGATAAAATATGATCATGTCCCAAGGCTATAAGACCATGGAACCACCATTCACTAGCTTCCCCTTCAAGATGCAGAATAGCCATTTTCAATGCATCTTTTTCAACCATAGGATTTAATTGAAAACATACACTTAATTTTTGCAACCAAGCACTAGTAGACATTTGTGAGGAGCCATAACAGGAAGGAATGGTTAATTTTCCCATGGTGTACTTTAATTCATGATTAATATAAGGTTCCCTATTCCTATTTCCTGCTTCCTTGAACTAAAGAGAAGCTCTAATGAACCGATCAAAAGGTAGGACTTTCCTACATTCATCACTTAATCGATGCCAATAATTTGTTGCTTCTCTAACATCATAGGTGGTGTAAGGACATTCTTTGGACTCTAAAAACTTAGGTATTGCAAGTCCATTCTTATTTTTGAACGCATGGGATTGTATATGAGGTCCAAGTTTTGAAAAAATGACCTCCCAATGGATCATCATGAAGTGGAGAATTAATTACCTCAAGGTGATTGCAGAGAAGAACATAAAGAGGAAAGTGAACTTCAGCGCACAATCCTTACTAATGGGGATTGTGCAAATCAAAGAGAATATATTGATGTATCATTGAACTATGAAAGAGTACCTACTTATGGGTGCTCACAACTCTATGTTGGTGACATAGAGATCAGATTTGAAAGTGTTGTTGCAAGCAAAACTTCCATTAAACATGAAAATGAATACGTTGTAGTGGTTGCAGAAGAAACAAGATCAACTTCCTCATCACAACTTGAGCTTCATGAAGTTGGTCCAAGCAAGAAGGAAGAAGATGAGGAGGTTAATTTACAAGAGCCTCATTTTCTTGAATGGTCCTTAAAGATGAATTAAAATAAGATCCAAGAGTCCCTTAGCATACTCCATGACACTCAAGCCTTCGTGTCAAATTCTTGTTGGAGAGCTACTTCATTGGAGGAAACATCCTTCTTGGAAGACATGGAGAAGATTCAAAGAGAAATGTGCCACATCAAAGGTAATTTCATGTCTTTGATTTTTGAGATTAATGAACTATTACAATATGCATACTTGAAGAATAATGAGGATAATCATAAGCTCACAATTCAAAATGAGCAACTTCTTTAAAAGTTGCAAGATACATGTTTTTCCTCCTATGTTTTAGATTGTCAAATGGTAGATTGTTTGGAGGATTCTCATGACATGGTGGATCATGAGAAATGTGGAAATTTGAATGTTCTTGATGTGTTTGAAGATGAACTTGAATATATCCAAATACTTGATGTGGTGGAAGAGGAACTCAAATTGTCTCTTGATGAAGGTTATGTAATTTTTAAAGAAGAGCATGATTCTTCTACATTGGAACCCATCTATGACAAAGGTTTCACACTTTTGAAGGAGCTGCATGATACTACCCATATGGATCCTTCCCATGAAAGGGTTATTTTTTATGGTGCCACATGAGGAGTATGGAACTCCCAGATTTAATTTTTATGATGACATGGTTGGAGCACATTCTTATTCACATTTGCAGAAGCATCCTTTGTTACTTTATGATGATGAACATCTACATGGATGCACCTCTGATATGCATTTGAGTCACTTGAAGACTCATGGTTTTTCTTGCTCAACACTTGGTTCATTTGATGTTGGAGGAACTTCATCCAACACTGGGGTCAATAGATTTATGATTGGAGAAATTTTTTGTTTCTAGACGCATACTTTGTTATATATTTATGATTCTCTCATTCATGGATATATGGGTGAGACTTCTTTGAGTCATTTGAAGTCTCCTTGTTTTTTTTTCTCATTATTTGGTTCAGATTTTAGTGGAGATTCTTCATTCACTTCTTGGATGAAAGAATACGTGGCTCAATATATTGATGCATATCACATACTTTTGGAGAAACATTATAGTACATGGGATCCTCACCTGTGTCATTGGATAATATTTGATTGGTCACTTGAAGCTTGTATGCACTTGGAAAATGGTGGTCTACTTACTTGGAGGTATAAGCACTTTCATGATTTTCTGATGAGGAACCTCCTTGATGTACATTTTTATTATGTTGTTATGTAATTTGATGATATATATTATGTACTCATGATTTTTGGAATAGTGCATACAATAAAATGGGATCCCAAAATTCTCTTTCCTAATGGTATGGGTTGGAAAGCACTCTTAACTGTTGGAGTACAAAACAAGCAATGGGACCCTGGGATAGTTTTTAGTCCCATTGATTTCAATTTTTTGGGAAACAAGCAATATGGGAGATGGATTCCACACTTATTAAAGTGATTTTAATCAGAGTAGTGCAGCAGCAATCATGGTGGTTCCTCTATAAAATATTCATGGAATCTCAAAGACTCAAAGTTGGGCAACTCAGTGGCAACTTCAAAGAATCATACAGAAAGCAGGTTCTTCAACACCCATGTTTGAAATTGCTTGAGGATAAGAAATATTTGGAAGGGATGATTTTGCATTGGGTCACAATGGCATAATCACATTTTCCATATTCATGAGAGTTCGTTAAATTGATGCCAAGGGTCAAATCATTGCCAAGGAGGAAAATTACTAGTTTCCTAGGTTGGGGGTGGAATCTTTGGGATTTGGAATAAGGGGGGCAATAAATTATGTTTGAACATTAGAATGGAATAAATATTTAATAAAGGATCTAATTAAATAAATACAATGAAAAATCAAAGTGGTAATTGATCATGAAGACACATGGAGAATGTGGGACCCACACAAGCTAGATTTTCTATGCCACATGGCATCCTCCTCTTGTCATTTCGAATCCATATGAATCCCAAGGTTATTGGGATGACTTGGAAGGTAAATATACTTGGCATGAATCAATTCAGCTTGAATTAGAGTGGAAGAGGAAGAGACATTTTGGAGCAAGTGAAACACTTGGACCAGATTCCCCAGCTCTATGACAACAATGATGAAGATAATATGACACAAATCAGATCTGAAGGCTAACATATGACATTTATTAAATTTCCAGTCGAAATAGAGCATCCAATAGGGCACTCATGTGAGTTTGGTAATCTCAATGGGTTCCTACTCAAATTGGGGGGAGATGGAAGGCTAGGAAAGGGAGGACACATGGAAAAGCTTGATCCCACACCCAAATTAAAATTGGATTGATTTTTTGGATGGATTGGTAATCTTATAAGGGTAATGATTTTTAAAAAATACAGGAATCAACCAATAGAAGAACTTTTGATCATTTGAGAAATTTGCATTTGTGAATTGAGAGAGCTAGTCGATGACTAGTTTCTTGCCTTAGCCAATTTCGAGGGTGAAAGATTCCCATCCAAGTTGGTGTTTGGAGAGGCCACTCAGGTATTTCATGGAGGTTTAATTTATTTATATTTTCAGGTATAAGATACAGGGAAGCTCGTGATTCCTTCTTGTGCGGCACTTTCTCTCAACCATTTCTAGTTTTTATGGCATATTCTTGCTCATGGAGCGATTGTGCTTTGGGTGAGCTATTGATCTCTTTGGGGAAGCTTCTAATGCCCCATTATTTTATGTTATGATGAAAATTATCTTTATTTCAAGTTCGGAAGACTCTCAGGTCGAAATACCAAAATATTTCATGTAAAAATGTTAAACAATGAAGAAATAGTGTCATTTCCCCACTATCTTGTTGTGAACCATTGTAATGCTGATGATTTCGAATTGGGGGAGATTTTAATTGTCCATTAATGATTTTAATAAGATAAATATTATCTTTTATTCATTCTCAAAAAGTATCAGGTTGAAATATCAAATGGTTGTATGGAAAAGTGATCATTAATGAGCAAACAATGACCATTTCCCTGCTATATTGATGTATGCTATGATAATGCTAATTATTTCGTATGGGAGAATGTATATTTGATATATTTATGATTAATGGACTGTAATTTATTATTATTAAAATTTTCATGTTCATCACTTAAGCATTTGAGGTCATTTTACTCAGTTTAATTGCATTTGTAGAAGATTTGGTGCCTTTTCCCCAAGGGTCGAATTAGTGATTTTGTAGCTGTTTGGGAGAGGGTCATAACAGCCTGTATAAACTGAATAATGATGCATATGAGGCATTAAAAATGTACCTTAAACATCATAATATACCTTGTTTCATAAATTCAAGTAGTTTTGGGAGCATTTGAGAAACCATTTCCAGCATTTACCCAGGGGGGATTAGAGCCCAATTTGCTAGTAAAAACTCCTACTTTGGTCAGAATATTAAAAAAGTTTTTAGAAGTAATTGGAGGGCCATAAATCATCCCTTAAAATAATATTAAAGTATTAATATCATTCATACACCTTCTCATAATATTTGGGATCATTTAGGTCAATTTGGACACCTAGACATCAAAACTAGTCTAAGGTCGAAATAGGAGAAAAAGTGAAAAAATGGTCATTTAATAAAATTTCAAAAAAGGGACATTACAATATCCCTTAATTCAATTTTTATTGCCTCCTCCCCCAACCTATGGAACTAGTAGGTGGGTGAAACATTTTCAACTAGTATACTTATTGGGATGGGGACATGACATTTTCATCAAGCAAAACTTTGGAGATGAACCGTGCGACGAGCCAAACACAACTACATTAATTTTGTAGCACAATGATTCCATTAACAAAAATGAAAAGATATAGGCTTGATTCGACCATGACATGGTAACAATGAAATGTAACTTGGCATACCTACCTAAGGGGTCAAACGTAAACAAATGTTGTGAATTGTGATTCATGCATGACAAGATCTTCAAACTGGATATGATGGTGTTGATGGAATGACTAGGAAACAAATTATTACATAAAGCATCTAAGCGTCTATGTTATGAATCCTTGGAATCATATCAATGTTGAGAATAAAATTCATTAAAATTGAGATTTTGGGAGTAGTCAAGGATGTGAGTGATTTTTCCATCGACTTTTATTATGTTATAGTCTCTCTTGATTGGTAATTCATGATTGTGATTTACCAATATTAATTTTACTAAAAATTGCATGGTGTTACCTTCTCGTCTTAGAAGATAGGATAGTTGAATAATTTGAATGGGTACTTTAATTATGTTGTGTTAAAAGTGGTTTGTTACCTATTTTTTGCGGTTACTGAAATGATCTAGCTTGTAGTTTAATTCAATATCCTAGATCTTTGTAGTTATACCTTAGAAGATCATTTCTAACAAGGGGTCAATATTTACTAGGAGATTATGAATGAGCTCCCATGAAGCCTTAGGAACACCACTGAACTTCACCACAATGTACCATCCTGAGACATATGTCCATACTGAGAGGGCCAACCAAGTTTTAGAGGACTTGTTGTGTATGTATGTGATGGACCAGCAAAGTTGTTGGGAGGGATATCTACCATTGGTAGAATTCTCTTACAACCACAGTTATCATATCTTAATATAAATTGCACCATTTGAATTTCTCTATGGTATGTGTTGTAGGACCGCCTTGAGTTGGGATCATCGTAAGGACAGGGTCCTTGTGGGTCCATATTTTATCCAATAGATGGATGATTAGATTTAATCTATCTATGCACACATGAAATATTCCCAAGACTGACATAATAGTTATGTCGATGCACATTGGACAGATAAGAACTTTGAGATTGTGGATAGAGTGTTCTTGCCAATGAGGACACATAATATCTCTATCATATTTGGAAATGGGGGGGGATTTTCGCAATGGTTTTGGGACGATTTTAGATTATTTAGATATCGAGGTCGGTTTCTTAGCATCTTTCTAAATGCCATCATCACTAATTTGGATGCATGATGTTTTTCATGTTTCTGTTTGCGACATTATATGTCAAATCCATCTCATGTCATTGACTTGAGTAATTTATAGATATCAGACGAGGAATCCTTAGTGGCTAATCTGATTCATATTCTAGAGAGGCGAAAATGGCTACTTCAGCATTGATTAGCCGGTCATGTAAAGGTCTAGTGGGATATTTATAGTCCTAGTTCCACCACCTATGAGGATGCATTGGAGATGTGTGGAAATTTTTCCTATCTATTCTAGAACTTCGTGACAAAACTTCTTGATGTGGGGATATATATAGTGCCATTTTTGGTTGTTGACTTTTGACATTGATTGTGACATTATTATTTGAGAGTATTCAGTTTCAAATAACCTAACCATGTGTGGAACTGGTATGTAATTATTAAAGGCAATTTCTAGGAAACTATCTATTGCATTGATGATGAATAATTTATGTGATTTTGATATGATTTCGAGTGATCAAACATTTATGAACTAATTTTGATAATGATTGAATAGATATGTAAAATGTGAAATTATTTTGATGGTGATTGAATATTTATATATACATATGATTATTTATCATGTACTCTGATGAGCCTTCAAGTGTGGCAGGAAAGACATGTACATGTGACACAATGTGGCATCGATACCCCATGGAATCTGGACTGAGTCAGGTATCATTGATGAGTTATGTTAACCCAATATATATGTTGGTTCGATACCCCATGGAATCCAAACTGAGTTGAGTATCATCAACAGGTGATGTTAACTTAATATTTATGATTTTAGTTAAAATATTTGACGTGTGTTATATTTACGTTCAAGTGTTGGATTGTGATTATCAATCGGTCCACATCAGGTAACAACGATAATTTGAGATATGATGTAAGACTAGCATTTTCCATGCGAGGAGTTGGGAAAGAGTGAAAGAGGATCTTTCTCATCAAAGGTGTGTTGTCGTGAGGGTAGGAATTCGGTCACTCATGAGGAACTTATTTGGGGGCACAAACTAAGGAAACAAACTTATTCTCCAAGAACCACCATGAGGAGATTATCTAAAGGGCATACGTGGAACATAGAACCCTTGATATTCTCATCGCAATGAGAATGCACCAATTAATTAAAAATATTAAGTGTGTGAATATTTGAATGGAATGCATGCAACATGGCACCCTTGATATTCCTGTCGTAAAGAGAAAAGCAAGCTTTGAAATAACTTATTAATGGGGAAGCAATAACAATATTTATAAGAAGATGTAGAAAAATATTCTAGTAAATTATTATGTGAATGAAATCTCAGACTAATTATTTTTAATTATGAATTTGTGAAAAAATGAAAAAAATGAGCAAAATAACAACTTGTAAACTTAAAATAGAAAAGATTGAAGAACTTTTTAATGGAGGAAATCATGGAAACTCAACTAAATTAAAATCTCAATTAAAAAACAAACCACTTAGAAAGGTTGAGAGAACTGAGACTAGGTGGGTGAACTAGAAAATAAAAAAACTCAAATAATTCAAAAAAATGCATAGATATATGAAGGTTTTTCAAAAAGTTATAAATATATGGAGAGGGAATAAGCACTCATCTCCTTTTACCCTAGTGCTATATTGTAGAGGCTTTTCTGCACTTTTGAATTGTTTGTTGGAGGGTGTGGTTCACTTTTATATGAAAGAGGATGGGGGCATCATAATAGTAGCTTGTGTACTAATGTTTTTCTATCTTTTTATTTGCCAACCCTATTGCAGCTCGGGGGTCCTAGGGGAAGAGGAGTACCCATTTGGTATGGTAGGGTGGAATATGGTAGACTTATCTTGATTGCAATTCAGAAAAGGAGATTGCAACAGAACTTTTGGCAACTACTACAACCTTCGACAACTTGAAATATTTGGCAAGTCGATACCTTTTTGTTAATTTCAATTATTTTCTTAAATGAATATAGTGTATCATTATATCTATGGTTGATAATGATGGTAGATTTAATTTTATATCAGAAAATATATTTAGTTTTTGCAATGACATTGTTTAGATAGTGAATCTATGTTTTTCGTAAAATAAAAAAAAATTGTTAGCTTTATTTCATATCTATTTGTGAATATGGACATTATTATTATTGAGCTTAGTAGGAACCCCAAGAGGGTCACTACTATCAGCTCAATCCATAGAAAAATTTGTTCAAATTTCCCAGCTTATGCTTCAACACAAAGGTATAACTTTGCAAGAACTCGACCCATTTCATATATCATTGCTTCAAATTTTTATGTGTGTTCAACTACCTTAGAGATTAGTGATTAGAATATAGAACAAATTCCTTGGGAAATAGGTAATGACTCCACTTCTTCAATGTTTGCACAATTTCCTAATACCCCTAGTCATAGACCAAATATTTATGCTTAGCCTCACCCAATTTTTCACTAAAAAATACAATCGGTCAGCCTTGTTGGATCAAGACTAATCTTATATCCATTCCACTTGCATCGTTGTAGACCTAAAATACTTTTATTAAATCTAGGAGAGCTAAAATTGAACTCTCCATCGCCTTTTTCTTTTTCTTTTCAAATGCTCATCGGGAAGCCTTGGTCCACTTGAACTCTACCATCTTCATGCATGTCATCAGTGGTGCACATAACCAACTAAAATATCTGATGAAATTACAATAGAAACTAGCAAGTTCATGAAAAATTCTTATCTCGGTGGAATTCCTTGGCTTAGGACACTCTAAAATAACCTTGATTTTCTAATGGTCCATCTTCAATCCTTAGATTGAGATTATGGATCCCATATATACCAACTCCTCCTTTAAGAATGAACATTTTTGCAAATTCACTAACAACTTTTCTTGACTCGACTTCTGCAATACTTGTCTCAAATGAGCCAAGTGTTTGGCTTTGGTCTTATTGAAGATCAAAATATCGTCAAGATAGACAATGACAAACTTTCCCAGAAAATTCATTTAAAACCTCTTTCATTGGCCTCATGATTGTAATTGGTGCATTTTTTATCCCAAATGGCATAACCATCCACCGATACAATCCTTCCCTCCTCTTGAAGGCTATCTTCCATTTATCACCTTCCTTGATCCTCATCTAATGATATCCACTCCTCAAGTTTATCATGGTGA
The DNA here is from genome assembly GCA_001517045.1 of Pseudotsuga menziesii. Lineage (NCBI taxonomy): Eukaryota > Viridiplantae > Streptophyta > Pinopsida > Pinales > Pinaceae > Pseudotsuga > Pseudotsuga menziesii. The sequence continues at coordinate 67,537 of LPNX010860920.1, read as the reverse complement.
AGTATCTTGCTCCACTCAAGAAATCAATCAAGTCGTACATTGTTGGTAATGGAAACCTTTACTTAATGGTAATCTTATTGATTTCCCGTGAGTCGGTGCACATCCTCTAGTCTCCACCTTTCTTCAGTTCCAATAATGTTGGTACTATGCACCAACTCAAACTCTCTCTAATCGGTCATCTATCTAGCAACTCCTAGATTTGTCAGTTTAGATCGACATTCTTGGTCGATGTCATCCTATGCAATGCCTTGTTGAATATACTAAATCCTAGAATCAAGTTGATCTAGTGTGATATCTTCTTGTTGGTGTAAATCTCCTCAACATCTCCTTAAAACAGAGAAATTCTGAGATGATTTTACATTCTTACTAGAATAACCAGTGCAGATAAAATAAATAATCTATGTATGGATATAATAAAAATATATTTGATAAAATATGGGATGATTTTACATTCTCAATGTTTGGACTTTTATAAGCTCATTTGTTCATTTTCACGTAAAAAACATGACTCGGATTCACTTTTAATTAATTATGAATTGTGTATTATTAACAATTAATATTCATACTATTAATATTAATTGTTTATATTATTATAATATATATATATATATATATTCTTATATAACATTGCTTTCCCTTTAAAGGAAGATATGTCCTCAAAGCTTATTGAAGACAAAGGTTATGTCTGATTTCTTGCTCGAATTGTCCTCTCTAGATCATTTCTTTTAGTATTAGTGACACTTGATGAAATGAGACAATACGAGTTACAAATTCCAAAGAAAAAATGTCACATTGTCTCTGATGTTGTCCATCCAAGATCTATTTTCATCGGAGTTATCTGATCACCTTGTGGAATGGATCTTCTCATTTGTTGCTTAGTATGTTGATGTGATTTTCTTTCTTGTCTGAGAACATAACTCCTCTATGTATGTTCATTTTGACCATGTCGTTGGTCAAAATGACTTTTATAACTAGGGTATTGATAAGGAGTTCTTAGTGTTTGTTTTTCTTCTGGATTGACTTCCTTTCGAACTGTGATGGGAACTGAATTTGTATTTGTTCATTCTTCCTCAAATGGAATTAGTTTTCTCAATAATCTGGATGCTTCCTTCTAGATTTGATCTAATTTGTTCTCTAATATATTATTATTATTTTGAATCTCCTCAAACCTTTTGTCTTGTGACTGTTTTTCCTCTTTTAAATTCAAAATTTATTCCTCTAGTTCTTGATTAACCTTCTTCATGGCAGAATTTTATTCATCCCTTCCCAATAATTTTTGCTTGAGAGATTGAGTCTTCTCTTCTAAATTTTGACTGCATTGAAGTTTATCATTTTGCTTCTTGATTTGCAGAAGTAATTTCTTATTATGATCTCTTAAACGATAGATATCTTCTTATTTACTTGCAACAACCCTGTCGAAATCATTGTGTATGGTCTGTATTGATTTTGCATTTCCCTGCGACATCACCTTTGATATTTCTCTAAAGTCTTCAAATGACATGACTTCTGATTCTAACTTCATGTTAATGTCGTACAATGTGATTTTCTCCCTTTTGTAGGGAAATGTCATAAACTTAATTTTAGCATTTAAGATAAAAGTCCCCAACGTTTCTAGCTAGGGTAATCCCAAAACTACATCACCGTCACTACTCCACAAGGATTTAACTATAAATTGTGAGACGTCAATATAATATCCAATGTTATCGAGAGAAACTTCCTATGGATTCAAGTGTACCACAACAGATAGAAAAACCGCATAAATCAATCCCTTCCCAATATGCAAGAGAAATAAAACATCTAACACTAAAGGATCTTGAATCATACCTTATTCCGGATGGTTGAAGTAGATCCCTGTTGAGTTTTTTCCAATCCCGCTTGTGTTAGCAATTCGCTCTCAACAACAACAAACAATACAAGCATGCTATATAATATGGTGTTATATCTACTATATAATATATAATAAACAATGTATAAGCAATTAAACACATCCATGGATTCAATATTCATTTAAATGCACATTATTGGACATGAAAAGATATTTCTATTAATCAAATTAGAGATTACACAAGTAACAACCTCTGTCGCCACGTATGTGAACCGAAGAAATTGAGTCCTCCACCTAGGCCTCTACCACCTTAATCCTCCATCTCTTGATAGCAAGCTCACAAGAAAAGGCAAGCTTGGGAAGAACACAAAGTGCTCCAAAGTGACAAAAGGGATGTAGACTCAAGTATAAGCAAGCTACGACAACAATGGACTATAGTTTTCTTGCTCTTCAATTCCCTCTTATTCAATGTATCCAAGGGGTTTCTTATATAGTACTCCAAAGGAGTAATTGAGGGTCAAATTCGAGTGATCTCGAGGCATATGGAAGGCCAAGAGACAAGTGGTTCAGACACACATCAAGGAAAATCCAAAACTTTTTGGACTTATGCACACATCCCAATGTACATGGGTTTGAGGTCAATATCTGTGTATATACATGAGAAAGGGATTAAAAGTCACGTACAGCAAATAACATGTGTTTTTAGGGATGAGCTTGGAAACATCAAAGGTACAATATTGGTCCATGGGGTCCAAAGAGTCTGCATCGGGACAAGGAAGGCCATTAATGTGTGATCAACCATGTGTGGTAAAATCAGTTGTAACAAATGCCCCCTAATGTGTGAGGTCGGAGAGGTGACATGATGGCCAAAATACATTATAAATCCATCCTAGAAGTGGAGTGATGAAGAACCAGGTGGAAGAACCAGCCATCCATCAGTATAGTACAATAATCAATCTCTGCATATGACTGCAAATACATCTAGCACTCTTGAATACATAAGAGTACAATGGCCATGAATAGGCATGATATACAAAATGTGACATGTTTTGTCATCGCCACGTACAATATACAATAGATCAGAATCTCCATGATGAAGATATACAAAGGATCAAGATCTCCATATAAAATGAAGATATACAATGGATCGAGATCTCCATAATGGCTGAAGATATCTGACATACACTGGAATCAAGTCACGAGAGCTAACATCTCATGAACACGAGCACGATCAAGGATGTAGCATATGTGGAATTCCACCAATCTGGAAAGTCTTCTACACAAACCTCTATGAGTACATGTCCTACTATGTGAATAGAGATACTGAGGTCGAACATAGTATTCCATCGTCTGATTACCGGTCATTAATGTATACTATTAACAGACACGAGATCACCCACTGATAATGAAAATGGGAATCAAGGTAGTAGAGTGCAATCTAACAAGTGTGAATAGATGTGTTGAGGTTGAACAATTGAAAGAATCCATCGATCAGGGGACATTGATGTATTCCCAAAACTGTCGATGGTGAGAGAACCTACCACTGATGAATATAAGTCTCAAGGAACTCAAATGACTCTAGACTCCTATCCCAAAATAAATGATCTGAAGTCGATGGGATGAAATCCGTTGGAAGGAGGGCATTAAGGCATCCCCCATCAACCAACACAAGGTACTCAGCAATGTTGTATAATGTGGAAGGACTGGAAAAAAATGTGCACGAACCAGTAATAGTACCAGGAATGGCCGACATGCAAATTCAAGACAACTGAGGAATGGCCGACTCAGGCTTCAACTTCCTTTGAAAAAGCACATAAAGGAAAATGGTGACTAAATGTAGGAAACATAGACTCGATATACAAAACTGGGACATCTCTGCAACACAGGAGGCATCAACAGAGGATCCATAGGGACTGGAAGCTTAACCAGACGGTGGAGATAAACTCAGAGAAATTAGTACAGCTCCTAAATTCAAACTAATAATACAACCAACGGATGTGATATACAGTGCTCTGTTTGAAGGCAACATGACTCGACTGATTCCAAAGATAACATATTTTCCTGTCCGAATTTTTGGTTTTTTATTTTTTTTTTGGACTTTTTCAGATATTTTGAAAAGCTTGAAAAAGAATAAAAGTGCTTTATACTTACAAATCTAGGAGGAGATGAGTGTCAAGGGACAAAAAAACTAGTTCCAAGCAGCGAAACATACCTATGCTCAATGCAAGGAAACATGTGCAGGATAACGACACTCAGGGGAAAGTCTCCTCCCGATAAAAATGGGGAATCAAGCTGCAAAAGGTATATAAAAAGGCTCTACTTGGCTAGACATGAGACAAGCTTTGGCTATATGGCTGATAATCAAAGTCAGGGAAGACGACATAAGGCTCAATAAGGCAAGAAAAACTCTGGATAATGAAATTACAACTTGACATATAGAAGGGACTCCCATGGAAATGGCCAGCATAAAGTTCAAGAGGAGTATGAAGCTCTTGCTCAAAGTCATAGAGGTACTATACAAAGGACTCCCACACCCTAAAGGAGAAATGTCGGCATGGGCACCAAATGCAAAACATGATCTAACCAGGGCACCCATGTATGGGAAAGCTCTACCATTCACAACATGTCACTTCTAAAAGCAGCAAGAAGGTTCCATGACAAGATGGAATGAGTTCGTACCTAAGGTTAAGATGAAACGGTCAGAAGGTTATGCAAAGTGCAAACGGATATGAAACCTAACCTAAATGCCATTTTAGACATAATACCTAAAATAGGCACAAATGGGTCAAAGCCACGATCAAACCGAACTCAAAATGGACTCCTACAACATCAAATTAGTTCAAACGGTCCAAAATGGTCAGAAACGGTCCAAAACTATAGAAAGTGGGTAAAAATTTGAAAAATTTTCTATAAATAGTGAAAAATTTTAAAAATTTCATACCATTTGAATTTTTTACCCAACATAGTGCTTTTGAGCTCAGAACTTCCGAAGCGAATTCCGGGAGCATCATCCGACAGAATCCCTCCATGTTTGATCCAGGTAGAATCTCATGCCCCTCTCTTTCATTTTGATGCAAAGTTTTTAAATTTTCATGGTCAATTTAATTTTTTGAGCCATCCCAACTTGGGCGTTTTGGCCCACATGGAAATTGGAATTTTTTTCGCGTATAGGGATCACCATTTGCAGAAAATGCACCGAAACCCACATACATACGTGGCTTTTTTGCAAATAGTCATGTACAGGGCTGCGAACAAGGATTTAATGGGAAAATCATGATAAAAAATTTGGTTTTTTGTGCAAGATGGTACTAGAGTGGAGAGAGAGAGAACATGGTGATCTTGAAGAAGTTATTCAAGCTAATATCATTTCTCAACAAGCATTACGAGCATGTGGTTTATACAAGTTTTGGTGTCTTGGAAGTCTGAGGGCCAAACCAATACAACTCCAGCTACTGTTAGACTATTGGGATCTAGATTCTGAAACATTTTAGATAGATGGGATGTCGCTCAACATTAAGGTTGAGGACATATATTTCATTACAAGTTTTTCCCGACAAGGGGAGGCGGTGAACCTCCGATTCTGTGGGCCAGGAGGCGGGCTGACCATAGATGAGTACATAGCTGTGTACTGCTTTCCAAATACGAAGAAGGTTGGGATTCAAATCCTCACAAACGTTATTCATATTCTGAGGCTGAAAGCCATACTTTTGGCATTAGGCGGGATTGCAAGTTTGGCTTCACTCCACCCGGCCTCATGACCAATGATGTTCTATGCGGTAGAGTGTATGCAACCTACAGTATATGACTATAGTACTACACTGTTGAGCAACATGAAACAACAGCTCAATGACTACAAGATGGGTAGAGTGCGGAAATTTGGGTTCGGAAGCATACTGAGAACATTTTTCTTTGAGCGAATGCCAGGGCTGAGCCCTAGAGTAGAAATTGATCCACATGGAGTCTGGGATCCAACCCAATGACATTGGGCTAATGTCATGCCTAGACTAGGAGGTGGCATGGTTGCTAACCCCTACCCAGCAGAGTTTTTTCTATGTTGGCAGAGACAGATCGTCGCCATAGACTACTACCCCTATGCAGGGATAGAATTCCGTGGAGACCTAGATATGAACCTACCACCAAGAGCGACTTATGGAGACATAGGTAAAGAATCCCAAACCCCCTTTTAATTTTTGAATTATTTAACTTTTTTTGTTTTTTGATATATGGACTCAAAAGACATGTTTTTGGTGTGACGACACATAGTGACAGTCTGTCACGTATATGCAGATGTAGGACCACAACAACCAGATGGATTTCCTTGTCATCGACGAAGGGGAAGAGGTGATTTTATTATGGGTGTGGATGTGGAGTGGATGCTCCAAAGCATCCACATGAACTTTGTTTGTTTGACACATAGAGTACCCATGGCGCAAGTCGAGGAATTTCCTGAGGCCATGCAGTGCCAGGTGGTTGGAGTACCACGAGCATGGGTTCAACTATTTCACCGGCTAGATAGAGCCGTAATGTGCTATCATGATCAGCACCCTCCTCCACCTCAGGCTTAGAGACCTGGGTGTATATGTTTTGTATGACCGTGTAGTATGTTTTGGTGGCTCAGAAGCCCAAATTTTTTATATGACACTTACGTATTATGACGTCACTTTTTGAACTTAATGAAATTTTTTATGATGATCGATTTTATTTTATGTACATGCGTGTAAAATGTGTTTGTGATATGCTTATGGTCTGTGAAACAAATGCCAATCTAACACATAGTTAGCATATGAGTCAGCAACTTGATTTGAAATTCTTGGAACATGAATGTATGTTATACTCTCAAATTGTTGTTCTAGCAATCTAACACGTAAGAATATTCATAATAATGTCGGATCCCTAATGCGATACAAGCCATTAAGCTGTGAAACCACTAATTGTGAATCAAGACATACCTCAAAAGAATGAACACCATGTGAAATGGAATCACACAATAACTCAATGATGACACTATATTTAGCAACATTGTTTGAGGAAGGTTGTAAGCATACGCCTCCTGAAGACAATACTTGACCCGTAGGAGTATAGATCACCCAAGCAACCGAAGCTGAGTTTTGAGAGTGGTGGATAACATCATCAGGGAATCCTATGCAAATGGAAGACTCCATCGAAATTTTCCATAAGAAACGAAAGGTAATCAGCAAACCCAATCACCATAAGAAAACCTAACTATGTAATGCAAAACTGTACAATAATATACAAAAATCAACCCTAGATGAAGATCATGCATAGTAATTTTTCAAATAGATCCCATTTCTAGGCTCCGCCAAGGCTGTCCCTTCATAATCAACCAGCTCACAGGCGCCTTTCTCTAAGAATCATTTAACCACGTAAGGACCATGCCACATGGGATTAGATTTTCCTGCCCCCAAGGGTTCTTTAGCTTGATCCCACAAAAGGACCAAGTCATCTTCACTAAACTTCCTCGGATGGACAGACTTATCATATTGGACCTTAACGCAATGCTTTTTAACCTCTAGAGCCATTAAGGCATCTCGGCGCTGCTCATCAAGCTGCTCTAAGTGGACCAAATGCTCTTTCAATGCGAAAGTGTCTAGTTAAAGCTCCACAGCTAGCTTCAGAGAAGGGATTTTGCATTCAACTGGTAATACTGACTCCACCCCATGCACAAGATGATAGGGAGAAAAATCAGTGGTAGTCTTAAACATGGTTCTATAGGCCCACAAAGAAGGATACAACATGATATGCCAACTATTCTTGCTTTGTGTAATGGTTCGTTGGATAATAGACTTAAGTGACTTGTTCACTTCTTCAACTTGTCCATTTGCTTGAGGGTAATAAGAAGAGGAGTGCTCTTGCTTGTACCCTAACTTGGAATCCAACTCTTCCATCATTTTGTTCTGAAAGTTCCTACCATGGCCAGTGACAAGCTCTTTCTAAATTCAAAACCGAGTGATAATTTGGTTGAAAATGAAATGCACGGTTGTACCACCGTCGGATTTAACTATGGGCATAGCCTCTGTCCATTTCGTGAAGTAATCGATAGCCACAATAATATGATGATGGCCCCCAGCTGAAGCTAGGTTGTAATCCANCCCCTACTTGGTGAAGGGACCGGCGGTGATAATAGGATGCAACGGGGCTGGACGCAAACACATATTACATGCAAACACCTAGCAAGGGTGGCACTTCTTGACCGCATTAATGCAATCTTTGAAGATATATGGCCAAAAATAGCCCGCTCTCAAGATTTTTTGGGCTGTAGAAAGCCCAGATAAATGGCCACCACACACCTCTCCATAGCAATCATTAAGCAAAACCTCAGCCTCATCATGGGTTAAACAACGTCGTAAAATGGAATCTACCCCATGACAGTACAAAGTGTTATCCACTATGAGGTATTTCTTTTCTATGTGATGTAATTGTCATCGCTCATCCCATGAGAGGTGAGTAGGGACCTTCAATGTTTGCAAATACACGATAATATCCCCATATTAAGGGTCCATAGTTGAGATGAGAAATATATGCTCATCGACAAAAAAATCCTCATAAACCTCCTCTTCCTCCAATTTTGGAAAATCTGATATGAGCTTCACAAAGATTAACGATTTATTCGATTTCACCAAAACAAATTCGAGATAAAACTCTTGCAAAGTCACAATCCATTTATTATATTTTCCCCCAATCATCTTTCTAGTGAGGACGAACTGAAATGGATTTATATGAGCTACGACCAAAGTTTGGCGAAGGAGAATGTATTGTCTCAAACATTGTACCATATAAACAGTGGCTAAGGCTAGCTTCTCCACATGGGAATAGCGAAGTTCCGCATCAATAAGGCTTCAGCTCAAATAATATATGGCATGCTCATGGAGCTCCTCATCCTCTTGAACCAAAACCATACCAACCGTCTCCTGAGACGTGGCCACATAAATCAAGAAGTCACGGCTATAGTCTGGTGGACTAAGCACAGGGGCCATTGCTAAGGCTCGCTTAAGAGCATCAAAATACTCCTGGGCTCGCTCATCCCAGTAAAAAGGTGTGTCCTTCTTCAAGAGACACATAAATCCTTTACTCAAGTTGGAAAAATTAACCATGAACCTTTGCAAAAAGTTCGCCATACCTTGTAAACATTGAAGGTGTCGAATATTACGTGTGGGAAACAATTAAAGTATTGTCTCAACCTTCAAGGGATTGACTCTAATACCCTCCTTGGATACGATGAATCCTAGTAAATGACCAATTGTCACGCAAAAGATGCACTTATGAGGATTTAAACGAACTTGATAATGACGAAATCTTTCAAACACTAATCTCAAATGATAAGGATGACACACTCTCAAATGAGAGTGAGTAGCAATATCTTCCAAATATACTTCTATAATCATTTTAAGATCATGAAAGATTAAGGTCATGGCCTGCTGAAATGTAGCTCCGGTGTTTTTAAGGCCGAAGGGCATCTTTCGATATGCAAAACTACCCCAAGGAAAAATAAATGCGGTCTTGTGTTGATACTCGAGCTTAATTTGAATCTGATTATATCCAGAAAATCCATCCATAAAACAAAATACCCCACTTCCTACACACTCATCCAAAATTTGGTCTTTAAATGGTGTGGGGAAATTATCCTTAGGACAGGCTCGATTTAAGTCACGAAAATTAGTGCATATTCAGATCGCTCCCTGCTTCTTATTCACTAGAACGGGATTTGAAACCCACTATATCAAGGGAACGGGATAGATAAAACCATCTTTAAGTAGTTTTTCTATCTCAGCTTTAATGGTGGGTGCTTTTCTAGGTTACATGGCATGCAAATGTTGTCGAACCGGTTTTGCATCCGGATAGGTCTTGATTTCATGTTTGACAGAACGAGGGTATATACCTGGAATTTCTTCGTATGACCAAGTGAAAATGTCACAAAACTCTTTAAACAACTCGGTATACTCTTTAATCTCATCAGGGGAACAACCTGCCCCAATGTAGACATTCTCAATCTTACCAGGATCATGAGAAATATTGATAGGAATCCTTGGTGACAATTTAGCCATGTTCCCATCAGCCATCCAACCAAGAGAAATTAATGGGAGGACGGGGCTACCAATTTTCTCACTAAGAATCTCCCTAAAGTCACCAAACTCCAAATGATTGAGCTTAGGAAGGAAATACGATTGATGGTGCAACTCTTCCCAAGGTTGCTCAACCCCATACATGGCCTCAAGAATAGCTTCATCTGACGTAAAAACATCATCAAGGTAGTCATTAGAGTGAGATGACTCTACTTCCCTTGCAGGCATCACATAAGGGTCCTCCTCCTTCTTCCGTGAAGAATAAGGACTAGGCTCTGCAGCATCATCAAGATTCGCTTGATAAGCCACCATTGTTGCAGGAAATAGCACATCTGTCTTGACAGGCACACTCAAAGTACTCGGTGAAGGAAGAATCCAAGGATCTTACATATGAGTAGTGTGGAAAGATACCAAATTCGATGAGGATGAAGCCCCACCAATACTAGACCCAATCATAGGAATGGGCGTAGGATAGCTAAAGGTTCCCATAAGAGAAGGATACATAACCACACCCACATTCTCAGTTGTCGACTGAGAATGATTGATAATCATGATGGAGGCTCCCAATGATGCATTGACACTCGTATTATGGAATGAATTTTGATCAATAGTAACAATCTTCCCATTAAGCGGAAAGAATACCACTCGAAATAGGGAAGAATCTACTGATTGCATACTGTACATCCAATTCATACCCAGCAAAATATTGTAGTCAAGGGGTGCATCAACCTTCTTGACCTCAATCACGATGGTATTCCCTCCCAATTGGACCTCTAGAGAAGGAAGTATACTATGTGGCCAAAACGATCTACCATTGAAAGCCACCAACATGTTGGCAAACTGAGACAACGTGGGAGAACCTAAGACCTTCCAACAAGACAAAGACATCACGGAAGCAATAATGCCTTCATTAATGATAGTACGCATGATGGTGTTGTTGAGACACTCTACATGAATCAAAAGAGACATGTATTAAGGCAAGCCAGGTTGTACTCCCATGATTTCAAATTTGATAATGGAATAAGAGCTATCATCCCTAATCGAAAGAGCAGACAACAAGTATTTCATCTGTAGAGGACAAGTCTGAAGCACTTCTAACACAAACATCACACAAGGAGTCTGGCCCAAATCCTCGACAACTGAATAGTTCTGGGCAACTCGAGAATTATGATTGTGCCCCGAATGCTTCAAGACTCCCTTAGGAATGCGAGGTGGAGCTTCAGGTTTATCTGTAGGCTTTTTGATTCACAAAAGGCTCTCCGGTGGGGAAGGGTGTTTCCCAAGGTCTGGTTGTGATGAACCATAATCTTTCGCACACATCACAACTTTGGAAGCTCTCACCATGTTGATGCAACTATGACCACTAGTGGCCTCTAGCAGGTTTTGAGTTCCACCTGACGCACAACTAGGATAGACAGTCCTCGAGTTCATATTTTGATTATTGGGTAAAGGATTAGTAAACATAGTTGGGCCTTGTGCTATGAACTTCGAGGCATACTCCATACGAGGGCACAAGTGAGTGAGGTGATTTTACTTACACAACTTACAAGGAAACTTCACCTTACGTTTAGGCTGCTTGTCCCCCCCAGCATTATTAGTGTTCTTGTCATTATTATTATCATTTTCGTTTATATTCCCACCCTTACGATTATTTTTTCCCTTTTTCTTATTCCTTCCAGGCTGTTGGTTGCCTTTTAGGTTCGACGTTTGCACAGAGAGTACACTTGCCGATTGGGTAGGTTGAGACGAAGTCGTAGCTTGTCCTGATGCAAGTTGGTTAATAGATAACTGGATCACTTGTTTCGTAACCGATTCCACATGTTTGGTACTTGTGGAGCCAACAATACCATTGGCATGTGGCCTGGGTTTGATCTTGGGGTCGAAATTGGATCTTGGAGCATTCGGGATAATCTCATACAAAAGTCCAAAATGAGCATAGAACAAATCCAACTCTTGAGACCTAAAGATAGCTTGTTCCTCATTTTGAACTCTGGATGTAGAAACATCCTTCGTGATGTAAGGTAACAATGAATTGAGGAACCACTCAAGAAGAAACTATGATGGTATAAAGGCCTTAATTAATTGTTTCCATCTACACCACTCTTGAATATGATCTGAAATGTGCATGGCTTTGTCTTACTGAAAGCTCGACAATATTTTGGTACTGACGTAGTAACGTAGTGGTAGATGGAAATGATTAAGGAAATTCATGGCAAGGTCATCAAATGTAGCATAAGCCCCCCTCAGTAACTCTATATACCATTTTGCTGCAGGACCCATGAGGGTGCATTGAAATAGCCTCAAACGGATGGAATCGTCATGTAAGGAATTGGAAGACAACCAAAGGTGGAAAGTGGTGACATGCTCACTAGGATCTTCACCATCCTCACCTTCGAAATTGGGAATGTCTGAAGGAATATTGGTAGGGACTGTCGGCCATGCCGGATTATGAGACACGGGATCATTAATCAATCTCGACAAGTCAGGAAAGTTCAATGTCACAAGTAAAGGGAGCCTAGGTTGATCCGCTCGATGCCACGCTCCTTAGTAGTGTTGATTCATGTAAGGTTGATTACTATAAATACCATGGCCCTGGCCATAATAAACTCCTCCCATTTGACCCAATAAGGGCTGGATGAAAGCATTGTGATGTGGAGTACATTTATTATGAGGCGCTACAAAGCCATAATTAGAATAATAAAAGGGTTGTTGATACTCATACCCATACGGTTGATAGTTTTTTCCATACTGTGGTCCATAAGAATGTCCATGGGAAACTCCATAAGGTGTTCCATGGGATGTTCCATGATATGGTCCGTAGTTAGGTATATGGGGAGCTCCATGAGATGGAACATGAGACGATCCAGAAATAAGTACATGACCTACTGACACAACAGGAGGCGCTCGGCTTTGTGATACTACCATGTTAGCAGTCACAGAATGAGCATGGCTAGCAGTAATATTCCAGCCTGAAGGCCCACGTGAGTTAGGGGGAGGATGGGTCATTAAAAAAACATTTGAAGGAATGAGATTCAAAGACAATGGGATATCTAAAGGAATGTAATTGGTGTTCCCAATGTTCACATGTCTCGGTTCTGGTATTGGAATAGGGTTACTAACACTAGGCCTAGTATGAGCATGTGAAGATGCCTCTGCCATAGGGATGGAAGGTGCAATGTGAATAGTGCCCCCAAACCTCTCTACATGGAAAGGAATGGGAGTGCCCCCAAGTGTATCTCCAGATTCGACTTCCAACTCGGCATGATATGCCGGATCGGACTCAGGGATATCAAGCATGCCATATCTAACATTACTAGTGCTTGTGGGTTCATAGTGAGTCTTGTCACCCAGAAACCAATACCGGTGACCTGTGAATGAGGGATCATAAGAAGACCATGAAGGATGCTCGTGTGGTGGATCATATGAGCTAGTACGATCATCCTCCCCAACCTCATGAGGTGGAGAGGACATCTATGGAATCACATCCTCATGATCTCCCATGGTGTGTGAGTCAAAGTGAGAAGTAGTCCACCCGGACTATCTGGTTTCCTCTCCCAAAGGAGAAGGAGACGTCGAAGGAAAAAGTCCTACTAAATGATGAGAATAGCGAGGTGCTGCGCCCGAATTCACAATGACTAAAAAAATAAAAGACTCAATCTAATTACGCAACCCTATGAAAACTAGCGTGCACATAGCATACACCTAAAAAAATGTAAAGCCAAATCACAAGCAAACCAAGGGTAGGATATGTGAGCTCCTGAATGAAGTAGGTATGTCTCTCTTAGGAGAGGCTTGAGACTCCCATACATAATAAGTAGAGGTTCGTAACCAATTATTATGTCCCTCAGCTTCAACGCATGTAGTGACTATGCTATCCGAACCCTACCTGGCCAGGACACCTACAGAATAACCTCTGCAAATACCCCCTTGATAACCTAGTTAAGGAAACTAAGGTCACCTCAATATAACCAATGCTCAGGCAGATAGTCACAAGTGGTATTAACCGTATGGGGAGGGTAACAAAGCTCGAAGCCTGAAATCACAACTGGTACCCCAGGGGTGCACTAGCCAATACCTCAAATGCCCCCAAATACGAATACAATCCTGGAAATATCTCTGGTGCTAATCAATCACAATCAAGGATCATCCCAATCATAATTTCTCACACCGCCTCATGCTTATCTCCCTTGTAAGAGGAGGATCTTGAGAAACACTAATTATACCAAGGGTTTCACACTCTCACTTGGATAGATACATAATTGTTTTGTTTAGTGGTCTTGGAGAATTAACTTACAATGAACTATTCCAAGACCCTAAAACCTAATCTTGTTGATTCACCCTAGAAAAGAAAAGAGTGTAATTTATTTTATTATGCGTTGATTTTAATTGGATTTATTACTCAAAGGGTAAATGGACGTGCAACTAATGAAGTTATGACGCAACAAGAAGTAAAATGCACACCTAACAATCAATGCAAATGTACTGTGTCAAATGAAAAACATGGTATGCTACTACATGAAGTGTAAAAATTTTCCTTCAAATGTATATGCAACCATTCCTATATGAAAATATGACTATAATTCACCAAGAAAACCTAATGCAAGTACCATGCTAATGCAAAATGCAAACAATGCATAAGTATGCAAAAAGCAAAATGTTTTTGTATTTTTGAATTAAATGAGATATAAAAGAAAAAATATGACTCTACAACACTCAGACTCTGCAACCACTCACAAATAGTAGCCAAGCAAAGAACCAAGGTAAAAGAGACCTAATGCACTAATCTCAAAACAAAAAGTAGAAAATGAAATGACAAGAACATTTTCAAAAATCAAACTAAAAGAAGTCTCTGGTCAAATACAGGGGTGTATACAGACTCCAGAAGCATCCAAGAAGACTCAACAACCATCCAATCTCACCCAACAACACGGAATCCTCCCAATAAAGCAAAAAATCAAGGCATATGTGTATGTTCTCAATAAACCTGCGTATATACACGACTATTCCAGGAAAACCCGTGTGTATACGTGACTATGAAAGATAAACCCGCATACAGGAAGAAAAAGAGAGAAAAATAAGGTAAATAGACAAGCTGAGACCAAATTTACTCCTACATGGCACTACTGGGAAAACATGCCCCCAAACCCGACACAGAAACAGAGAAATCAAAGTAATTCAAGCACATTGAATGCCAAAAACCCCCAAAGAAAAACAACTAGGAACCTCCCCATTATGGTTGCCAATTATGTTACGAAGAGAAAATTCCCATGGCTTGGGGTGTACCACAACAGACAGACAAACCACAGAAATCAATCCCTTCCTAATATGTAAGAGAAATAAAACATCTAATGTTGGTGAATCCCACCAACAAAGCTTCGTCGACAGGGGTTGCCACTCTGTCGACGCCCTATAGTGTAACCTCCCTGTGCACTAGCCTGGATAGGTTTTACCCTGTCCAGCAAAATTTGTGGAGCAGATGAGGTCTCACCTAAGGTGTTCAAGGGAGAGTTGTCAGAACCGAGTTTTCGACAGTGGGAGAGGAGGATATGGGGATCCAACGGAGGAAGATCATAACTTATGCAATCATCATACAGTATCACAATATCACAGCATTATTCATGGAACATCATTATTCATAGCACATCAAATAGTTATAGAAACATAGATTGCATCAACATAAAAGCAACAGATCGCATTAGAAAGAGACTGAACCGCATCTATATTATGCCATTGTAACAAAACAGAGTCGCAGCATCATAACAGATCTATAACAACAAATAAGAATTGAGCCATACTCATCGCATCATATTAACCTTGAGCAAATATATCGCATTACACAATTCTTCTCCAAAACTGGAGATTGCATACATCAGAAACAAAAACCTGGATATGATCGTAGTTAAGACAGAAAATTCTCCATAAAAGAGGTCGCCCTAGATCTTATTCCATACAATCGCATGCAATCACTCACAAATTCCCACAACTACACCAAAATATATCTATAAATAGGCTTAAGCCTTTACATTTAGGGTCCACTACTAACTGACTTCTAACCACTATTGACCTATTGCAACAAAACTTGGTCAAAATATACATAAAATATTCAAAAAGCGGTTATTTTCCCACTTATTACGTCGATATTCCCTTCCGCAGTACCATGTGAGCTTGCGCAACTCACTCACCCCAAACCCCTTTCCAACAGACCCCCAACACAGTTTTGTGGCTCACCTCGAGCCATGTCAAGTCCACAGGGTGTGTGCCGAAGTCTTGTCCTTAAAATCTTCAAATTTTTGCATAATTTCATGAACTTGCAGCTGAACTTTACTGGTGACACTCTGAAAATTATTCAAGTTTTTCTAGATAGGGTGCTCCTCACTAGCCTTTATGTCGACCATTTGTTGGTTCTCTTAAACGATCTAGAGCGTGGCGACAACCTTAACAACCAACTAGCCACCAATTTCTTGGAATTCGTCAATCTTCTCGCAGCACTTTTGTTAGCATTCTTGTGCACGGGCAGCTCGCTGCTGTATATCCTTCAGTTCTACGACTCGGATGATCTACACCATCATCGGCATGGCCTTCAGCGCTGTCTTCAAGGTTGTCAGCTGGTCCTCTACCTCTTGCACCTACGCAGTCAGTTGATCAAGTTGCTCATCCTGAACAATACTTTTCCAAAACTGCGTGGTCACCTCCATAACAGTTTTAGCCTCTTGCTCCATGGTGCCGAACTGAGTGGCAATTTCTTCAATGGAGGTATTGTGCTACGCAAAATGCTTCGACGACATTGCGGGTTGTATTTGGGCCTGGAGAAGCAAGTTATTATCCTAAAGTTTAACTAGATTTTTCCCCAATCGCTTGGCCTGTTCAACTGGGGTGAGCCCTGTGGTGTTGTCAAAAATGTTTTGACGGGCATCAGAAATAGCCTACTCAACTTCGTTGCACCGTGCATAGAGATGCACTTCACTCAACACTCTGCAAAAAATTCACCTTTTACCTCTACTCTCGCAACTGAAGAATTCCATCCGACACATCTCACGTTGTCTTATAGCCACTTCCAATCCAAATCCATCATTACCAAATATAATTTCACCATTTTACCAAATCGGGTATTAATGATGCCAAATTCACCAGCGATCAGATGCTTCTAACGGTCGGATCACCCATTAATGTGGGTCGCTTTAACAAGTGCCGCCAGCCAACTAGTTTAACTACCTGCATTTATTACTTGATTTAACCACCTCACAGCTCTACAAATGTTGCAACTGGTCAACAGATTACCGCTAACAATTTTAACTTTGTGTAGCCTCTCCCTCGAGGCTCGCCTTGCTCTGCTGTACTAAAATCTTCATTTTTTTTAACACTTCATGTGGTGCGCATCGTGAGCCCCGTTCTATAGGGATTTAAGTGACTCCCGTTGATGAGCTTCGACAACATTACGCCATCTAATTGTTGTAACTGAACTGCACCGCCAGAGGTAATGGACTGAACAAGATAGGGACCTAACCAGTGCATTTGTAACTTACTTGGATGCTTGATGAACTTACTGTCATATAACAGCACCAGATCTCCTATCATAAACTGTTTTTGCTTAGTATGGCGATCATGCCATACCTTCTGTCGATCCTTCACTACCTGTTGATGGAATCCTACAATGAAATGATCTTCTTCAAGCTGACTCAATTGCGCAGCATGTTCCTCTAATGCCTCTGCATCATCCATGCCCATCGCCACGGCAATGCGCAAACTAGGAAAAATATATTCCATATGCATGACTCCCTCTTTCCCATATACCAACTTAAATGGTGTCTGACCTGTTAGCCATTTGCAAGTAGTGCAATAGGCCCATAGAATCACAAGAATTTTTAAAACCAGTTATCACGGTTATCGTTACATACCTTGGTCAGCCCTATCTCTAAAATTTTGTTGAAGGCCTCAATAGTACCATTTTCCTGTGGGTGGTATGGTGTAATCCTCTTATGTTGTATCTGGAGCTCCTCAGTTAGCGCTTTCACCATCCAGTGACTTCCCTGGTCACTAATCAGGATTCTAGGACACCCAAATCGCATCGCAATGTTCTCAAAAATAAACCATGCTGCTATCACAGCAGTACAATCAACGACTGGTGCAGCTTCCTCCCACCGAGTCAGGTAGTCAGTTACAGTAATAATATAGAGAGCGCCATTGTGATTACCTAGTGGATTGATAGGACCCACAAAGTCTACAACCCATTTATCAAACGGTTGCAGAGTCACCTGCGGCACCAGCGGCATCTCATCCCTCCGCGATGGTTTACCAACCCATTGGCAGACATCACAGCTCCTTGACTATCATCTCCTTGCATAGTCTACGGCATCATTATGCAATGTGGGCCACCATATCCTAGCATGCAACACTTCTCATGCAGTAGCGTTGCCTCCATAATGACCTCCCATTATTCCTGCATGTGCTTCTTCTAGAATGGGACCCTGCTCATGCGGTAAGATGCGCCGTCACAAAATTTCATCTGGTCTAAGTTTATATAACTGTCCAAAAATAGGTTGAAAATTGGAGGCTTTTACAACCAGCTGCTTCTTTTGGCTAGTCAACATGTTTGTTGGGGCAATACCAGTAGATAAAAACAAAATAATTGGTGCATAGTGATCATCTGCGAATTCAACCTGGAACAATTGTGCATCTGGAAAGCCATCATCAATATTGGTTGGTTCTTCACCATTCACAACACGTGACAAATGATCTGGGCCAGTATTCAACCGTCCTGACTTTACCACTATTTCAAAATCAAACTCTTGGAATAAAAGCAACCACCTATAAATCCCCCCCCCCAACATAGGCTTATTGACTAGGTATTGTAAAGTAGAATGATCAGTGAACATATTGAAATGTCCTCCCAACAAATAGTTCCTGAACTTTTGCATACCATAAACCATCGCCAGGCCTTCCCTTTCGACCGTGGTATAATTTCGTTTAGCAAATGGTAAATTTCTACTAGAATATGCTATTGGATGATCCAAGTCGCCTTCGCCTAGCTACTCAAGAAAAACCTCCAGCGAAGTAGAAGAGGCATCAACATGCACATGGAATTATTTATTCCAATCAGGGAAAACCAGTATTGGTGCAGAGGTCATCTTGTCCTTCATGGCGTCGAAGCTTCCTTGACATTCTGGATTCCATCCAAATGCAGCATCTTTCTTTAACAGCTTTTCCATGGGAGCAGTAATCACAGCGTATCCTTTGATAAACTTGTGATAGTATCATGTATGTCCCAGTGTTTCCCGTAGCATATTTACATTTGTCAATGGTGGTAAACTGAGGATCAACATAATCTTCGCTGGATCTACTAATAGACCTTCTTTGCATACAATGTTCCGAAGTAGCATGCCAAAGGGTGCACAGAGAATAGATTTTTTTGAATTCAACGCAATCTGATGCTGCTGACACCATTCCAGCATCAATTGTAGATTGTCTAGATGGTCTTTAATTAGGCCATAGATGGTCCAGTCATCCATATATACCTGTAGGAATTTTTGAATAAAATATTTAAATACAGCGACAACTACACAGGAGAATACAGTGGGTGCATTCTTCAGCCAAAATGGCATGACGATATATTGGAAACAGCCCCACTCAGTGACAAATGTAGTCTTATGGCAATCCTCCTTCGCAATCTAGATCTGGTGGTATCCCGAAAATCCATCTGTGAAGGAATATACCTCCTGGCCGCCTACACCTTCCAGGACTTCATCTGTAAAAGGGGTCAGGAACGGATCGAGTACACATACATCATTCAACTTTCTCAGATCAACACAAATGCATATTTCACAGGTCTTCTTTTCTTGTACCACCATCGAGATTATCCACTCTGATTCTTCTACAGGTTCGATGATCCCAACATCGAGCATCCTATCGATCTTAGCTTTCACGTGATCCTTGTATCATGGGTTCAGTTGATACAGCCTCTGGCATACTGGTTTTGCATTTGGTTTGAGTGGAATCTTCATTTCCCCCAAGTTGTCGAGTATCCCCTTCATCTCTGAAAATCGTGTTGGGAAAAGGTCCTGGAATTCATGCAGTAGATCTGTGATTTTGGCCATCATCTCTTCACCCCAATACTCTCCGACATTAGAAAATTTTGGATTTTCTGCTGACCCAATGTTAATATTCCAGATCCTCAGCAGCTGATTCATTGAGTCCGTCAGTATGCCAGGAGCTGCGACACCACAGCTTCCTTCTGACTCTGGAATATTAAAATTTTGTAGCTCGTCATCATCTTCAGGTTCCCCAGACAAGTTGTAGCATGTCATCATGGATTGGATGGAGCAATTTGCATGAGGATTAATGAGGTATGCAACATGGATGACTTTTAGTACTACATCGCAGATAATGTGCAAAGCATTACATACCTTGGGGTTGGCATCCTGGAAGCTAAACATTTTCACAAAGCAAACTGACAAATCCTCCCAAGTGGTAATGGTTCTATGCAATTCTGCTGCCACATACCAGGATCTTGGCATCTCTTCTAGAGTATGAACAAAAGTGTGAACCCACTCATCTCTGGGTCACGATGTCCATAACGTCTGACACTCAATCAAATGACTGGCGAGATCATTTCGTCCATCATATCTCCCGGCATGATAGACCTCTACATCGCCAAAATGGACCATCAACAACCTGTGGAACTACACCCAATCATGGATCATCCATTTGTGTGTCACCCACCATTGAGTCGGAGTAGCCTTTAGTGCTACATCAAGAGCCAGTATTCTTTGCGGTTCAAACACTTTTTCTTCAAATTCTTGAAAGAACTCAGATAGTCCCGGCAGTCCTTCATAAATGGGAAACTCAACAGTATCTGACACAACATATCGGAGGGACTGTGTAATCAGCCCGCTTTTTCTGAATGATACCTCTTTCAACCAATTCTGCCAATTTTCTAGAGCATCATCAGAGTCAGAGGACAGGAAACTTGCACTACACCATCCAAGTTCGTCATCGACAGTAGGATGGATATAGTCCTCGAAGATGTTATAAGCATGATCCCAACTTCTCCCGACTTCATCATTTATAGGTTCGATATATCACCATCCTTCCTGAGGGTCCATAGGAGCAATGACCCTAACATCCTGGTTTTCAAATGTCATAACACATTTTTTGAAGTTGATAATTGCCATGCTCTCATTAGCCCATCCAATTCCTAGCAACATGAGATAGGAACGACCATCTCCTACAACTTCTATCACGTCAAAGTCAGCACATGTTTTCATACCTTCAATGTCGAAAACCAAGTTTGAAACACACCCAATAGGCTGAAGATTCATCTGGTTTGCTAAACGCAGCTGTACTGGTGACCATCCCAATGTTGGATTTCCCATTAATTTCCAGGTTTGCTTTGTCAAGATGTTTACATCTGATCCAAAGTCCAAAATGACCGAGTCAACCTCATAATCTCTAATCTGGACATCCATCCTCATCTCCTTGTCGTTCTTTCTTTTTTTCAAGGAATTCAAAGCAGAATCCTTCACTGTCTTATCTGGGAGGTGCAATAAGGTCTCAAGATCGACAAGGGAATCCGTGTCCCTCATGAGCGATAGAAAACTCTCAAAGAACTTGCGTAGGGTACCATGCTGCCGTGATGGTCTTTCCTCTACAGATGGATCGAAAGCAAATGGAATATCAATAATTGGTAACTTACCCGAATTTCTCCCAATTTCGTTCTTTGCGTCAAAGAAGGTATCTTTCTCTGTCACAATATCAAATGCAACCTTCTTCTTACCAGTGAGACGAACTTGTATCCGTGGTCCATCATCTCCAGTTGACGCACCAGCACGAGTGACAATCCCAATGTCGACATCCTTCATCTGCGGCTCAGCCTAAATAGTGGAAACTGTCGGTCCCTCGTTCAAAGGCGAGTTCTGATTCAATGGTTGATTCATCGATTGGTTTTATGTCTAAGGTGGGTTCTGAGTCTGAGTCTGCGGTGGGACCTGGTTTTGCATTATCGGTTGGTTCTGTACTTGGAATGCAAGCTGATTCTGATTCTGCACATTCTACAACTGAGGAATTTTTCCTTCCTGCCATTTTTAAATCAACTGAGGAATTTTTCCTTCCTGCCATTTTTAAATCAACTGAGGGAAACTTTCAACATTATGATCACTGGCTACACAGTATGTGCACTTCGCATGAGGGCACTCCCTCCGGTAATTCCCAAATACCGCGCAAGTGTAGCACTGTACTGATTCATGACCTTGTCCTCCTCCGTGGCCAAATCCTCCTCCTCAACTTCTGAACCCTCCATGGAATCCTCCTCAAACTCCTCCTTGTTGATACTGTGGTTGGGTCATTTATTGTTGCAGTGGGTTAGGTTGGTGCTGGACATATTGTGCGGCTTGAACATATTGTAGCTGATTATACTGTAGTCGTGGTGCCTGGTTATATTGTGGTTGTACCACCATTTGTGGCTGTGGTGCGAACTGCGGCTGCTTTATAAACTATTGTTGTGGTTGCACAAGGACAAACTGCAACGGAGTCGATGGTGTATACAGTACCTTTGTTGTTGTTTGTACTACTTACGGTTGTGCTTGTGCTATACGGGGGTCCTCTCCTTTCACAAAGTATGAATCATACGTCGTTTCCTGGAGCAAATCATGAGCACAACAGTTTTTGTCATCATGTCCAACTGATCGAAAAAAATGTAGAGTATAGAATTTCTACTTTGGTAACCATCTTCTACATGTAATCACAGTTCTCGTTTCGATGCCCATAGACCTAACAAATGCAACACCATGTTGCACTAGCACCACTCAACAGAAAGATCATCGCGATCTTCCTTGGCCTTTTTGATGTCTTGCATTTGCAGCGTCAAATTGGCCAACTACGCCTAAATCTTATTCATTCCAACAGCGGTTTCCCCTACTGGCAATGCCTCCAATTTCATCGTGGTTTCCAGAGCCTCACTCTACGTCGCAAACTTTTGTTCCATTAATGGTTGTCGGATATGCGGGACAAGCACTGTGATAAACTATTCTTTATGTTGAACATCGCTCATCTAAAAACTGAACCTGGCCATCGATGTCTTAAATCGCTGATCAAAATCCCAAATCATTTCATTGGGGAATTGCTTGATCTCTTTTAATTCAGTAATGTACTAAGCTTCGGACTTTGGCTTCTTAAATTCCTCAAATATCCTTGTTCTAATCTCATCCAATGTTTTTGTAGTACCTCCCTGAGGCACCCGTGTGAATCTCATAAACCATTTCAACACGTGGCCCCTCAAAGTAATGGCTAGCTGACTTTTCTTGACATCATCATCAATAGTTTGTCGAGCAGCCCAAATCACTTCACATAAGAACCAGTACTGCTCTGGATCGTCGGTGCCATTTTCATTGAATATCGGCAACTTCATTTTGTCTCCTGCCATTCTGAACCTTCTTCCTCCTGCTGGTGCTCTATTACAAGATTATTGCTAACACGTCGGGCAAGTCGACGTAGAATGCGCGTTCCTTCCTTGTGGTGGAGTAGTGCGTGGAGGAGTAGACATGTTACTGCTGGGGTTCGATCCTGTCATTCTTCTAGGTGTAGCCTGGGTCTGTATGTCCTCATCGTCACAAAATGGTCACTTCGTCCCATGTGGTTTTTCTTCAAGGTGTCACACTTTGACTTCAGTAGGACCTTCTCCCGTCCTCTACCTCTTTTCTTGAAACCTTGCTCCTCCCCTCGTACAACCACTTGTTTCATCGAAGACCTTTACATTCTCATTAGAACTCATGCCCATCTACCCCTTACTTCCTTATGCATTTCCCCCCTTTTTGTCGCAGTGCCTACATCCCCCGCACACCAGAATTCCACTATTCTTGGTCCATCTTTAGGATACCCTTTTCACATACTAGTTACTTAATGAAAAACTGTAGTGACAACAAGAATCTTCCACGTGGTCCATTGAAAAACTCCCTTTCTGCTTCACTAAAATATTTATACGTTTCAACATAAAACTTAGTGATTTATCCTTCTAAGATACTATCCAACCATACCTCGACTGTTTGCGATGCCTTATTACTGGTCTCTTATAGTGCCTAGATCAATTCTGGGGTCCAGGATGTCGGCTCTCCTCCTTCAAAGTTCATCTTCCGCTTAGTGAACTTTTCCAACCATTCATTTAAGAGTACAGGGAATTCACAAAAGAACCATTCATGCGGACCGTCATGGATATATCTATCCAACCAGTGGCCTGTCGACAGCTTAGGATTCTAGTTTTCGGCTTCAAAAAACTCTTGCAGCTTCGGATCAAACCATCCCTCGATCTCTGATCACGTCGGATGCTAGAACATATCCCCCTCTTATTTGCAACTCGGTCCCAACAATGGAACCATTTATTGGCGAAGCCCACCAACAAAGCTTCATCGACAAGGTTTCCCACTCTGTCAATGCCCTATAGTGCAACCTCCCTGAGCACCAGCTCGGACAGGCTTTACCCTGTATAGCAACGTCTACGGAGCAGATGAGGTCTCACCCGATGCGTTCAATGGAGAGCTATCAGAACTGAGTTTCCAACAATGGGAGAGGAGGATATGGGGATCCAACGGAGGAACATAATAACTTATGCAATCATCATACAGTATCACAATATCCCAGCATTATTCATGGAACATCATTATTCATAGTGCATCAAACAGTTACAGAAACATAGATTGCATCAACATAAAAGAAATAGATCACATCGATATAGCAGAAAGAGATTGAACCGCATCTATATTATGCCATTGTAACAAAAAAGCGTTGCAGCATCATAATAGATCTATAACAACAGACAAGAATTGAGCCATACTCATCGCATCATATTAACCTTGCGCAAATATACTGCATTACATAATTATTCTCCAAAACTAGATATTGCATACATCAGGAAGAAACTCGGATAAGATCGTAGTTAAGACAAAAAAATTCTCCATAAAACAGATCGCACCAGATCTTATTCCATACAATCGCACATACAATCGCATGCAATCGCTCACAACTGCCCACAACTGCCCCAAAATAGATCTATAAATAAGATTAGGCCTTTACATTTAGGGTTCACTACTAACTGACTTCTAACCACTACTGACCTATTGCAAGAAAACTTGGTCAAAATATACATAAAATATTCAAAAAGTGGTTATTTTCCCACTTATCGTGTCGATATTGCCTTGTACGGTACCGCATGAGCTTGCGCAACTGCCACAACGCTGCGCAACTCACTCGCCCCAAACCCCTTGCCAACATCTAACACTAAAGGATCTCGAATCATACCTTATTCCGGACGGTTGATGTAGATCCCCGTTAAGCTTTTTCCAATCCCACTTATGTTAGCAATTTTCTCTCAACAACAACAAACAATACAAGCATGCTATATAATATTATGTTAGATCTACTCTATAATATATGATCAACAATTTATAAGTAATTAAACACATCCATGGATTCAATATTCATTTAAATGCATATTATTGGACAGGAAAAGATATTTATATTCATCAAATCATAGATTACACAAGTGACAACCTCTGTCGGCATGTCTGTGAACCAGAGAAACTGAATCCTAGACCTGGGCCTCCACCACCTCAATCCTCCATCTCTCAATAGAAATCTCACAAGCAAAGGGCAGCTTGGGAAGAACACAAAGTTCTCCAAAGGGACAAAGGGATGCAGACTCAAGTATAATCAAGCTACAGCAACAATGGACTATAGTTTTCTTGCTCTTCAATTCCCTCTTCTTCAATGTATCCAAGCGGTTCCTTATATAGTACTCTAAAGGGGTAATGGAGGGTCAAATCTAAGCAATCTCGAGGCATATGGAAGTCCAAGAGACAAGTGGTTCGGACACACATCAAGAAAAACTCCAAAAATATCTGGAATTATGCACACATCCCGATGTACACGAGTTTAAGGTCAATATCCGCGTATATACGCGAGAAAGACATTAAAAATCGCGTACATCAAATAACAGGTGTTTTTAGCGATGATCTTGGAAACATCAAAGATACAATATTGGTCCATGGGGTCCAAAGAGTCTACAGCAGGACAGGGAAGGCCATAAATGTGTGATCAACCATGTGTGGTAAAATCAACTGTAACAAACTCTATTTTACAGGGAATTAGTAATTTCCTCAACGACGAGTAATTTTGTAAAACTTTTTATGGATTCTAGTAGTTTCCCTTCATGATTTTTTTTCTTACTATTGCAAGGTTTTAACCAATGACAACAATCACGACTCTTCAACTTTTAGTTATGTATTGTAAATAACCAGCATAGATCCATCTTAAACTTGGATCTATAAAGCACCGAGAAGGATCCAATTTCTTTAGGTGTAAGTATTTTTATCTTCAATTTTTAAATGTTTATAAAAATTACACCTCAAACATTTTGATCCTTTGATGTTTGGTAAATCCAAGTTTAACATGGATCTTTTAATTACTTTTCATTTAGTTTTTTATTGGGTTTTTATTATTTGATAAATTAGGCGACATGTTTTTCTCTATATTGTTTTTGTCTTTTTGTTTTAGTGTAGTTTAGGTTAAACACACATTGATCTCATCAATTTTATTTGCATGACACTCCTTTATTCTAATCAATAAGCCATAATCAAATATATCAAAATTCTACTCTAAAGACACACCAAAATATATATAAATTTTATTATCAAAATATGTTTTATTATTATTATGGTGAATTATAAAAAAACTTGGTTAATTTCAATTATTTTAAAAGTAATTAAAAATGAAATAATATAAAAATGATAGAATCTTCCAAGAAGGTTGAATATCTTTTAAAATAGAGTTTATCATTTCGAGTAATCATTAACGGTTAACATATATTAGAGAGAATGAAAAGACAAATGAACCTCGAAACTAATTTATGGAACTATGCTAGTTTATTTTTTTTATTGCACCCATGTTATTCCGTTCCTTGTCATAGATTGGAGTTTATTTGGTGAATTGATTTTGGATTGAGTGGACACTATATAAATATCTGAATCCACAATATTATTTTTTTTACTTTTTTATTTATGTCGGTTAACATAATTTTTTTTATTTATGTCGGCTAGCATAACGTGACTAACGTGACAGGATCTCTCTCGTACTGGGCTGAAGAGCACCTCGCTTCTCTCGGTGCAATGAGTGATGATGGGGATTATATTTCCACGAATATTATTGGCTCGATTTGACTCCATGAAACGAGATAGGAATGGCGGCACAAGACATCTCCAATTAATTTTTTTGTTTTGACCTCTATAATAGCGTTGCCACTTGTCACACTTTACATTTGGCATTTATGTCTCAAGCTAAAGGCGATTAATGGTAGTTGTGGCAAATGTAGTTTCCACATGGAGGATGTAAGCAGACGCAGTGATGGGCAGGTGGTATGGGATGAGGTATCGCAGTAGATGAATAGGCAAGTGGGAGGACAAACGTGTTGAGAAGGGAGAAAGGTAACGGTGGAGAACGAGTGGAGAATGGAAATGTAGGAGAGGGTGTAACGGGGAGAGGATGCGATAGGGCGTAGAGGTGGCGATTCAAATGTTGGTTCAGCAATTGTAGTGAGCAGGTGAGGTGTAAAAAGAGTGAAAAAGAGTGGTTCCTAACACGTGTAGTAGGGAGAATTGACCTTGGCCAAGAGCCACTCTATGGTCAAAGATCGATTGACAGGAGAAACTCTTGCTAATAGCCAATAGCCGAAATTTTCCCAAGAAGGGGTTATGATACCACTGAAACAGAGAGTTTGTTTCTTACTGGAATACCCCGTGCAAATAAAATAAATAATCGAAGAGTTTGTTTCTTGGAATACCCCTTGCAAATAAAATAAATAATCGATGTATGGATATAATAAAAATATATTTGATAAAAGTTGATATTATTTTACATTCTCAATGTTTGGACTATTATAGTCCCATTTATACATTTTCACAAAAAGAAATGACTCTTGACTTTAATTAATTATTAGTTGTTTATTATTAACAATTAATATTAATAATATTAATATTAAATTTTTATATTATTGTTATAATGTTTTATATATATATATATATATATATAACTCATCGACCATTATATCCTTGAACTCTGACGACAGTTCTCAGACTTCAGTCGGCATACTTCCCATCGGATGATCCACACTATACTTGTTTGGAATGACTACAAAAAAACAATGTTGCTTCTCTTCCCACTTCATGAATATTTTAGATGAACACATGCAACAAACCCAATTTCCACCTTACTAATTTGGAAAGAGGGTAAAAAACAATTATACTTCAACTAAACAACTCAAAATGTTAGTACTTCTCATCACAAAAGAGATTGGAACATTGAAGAGACATATTTCCATAATTTCATACATAAAAATACAATTAAATTCCTTTCTAATGAATTTTACTATGAGTGACTTAAACCTTTAATTGTGTTAATCCATAGCGTAATTACTATGATACCTTGGTTATAATTATTTTAACCCAAATACTTCTAAATAAAATAATCCTTCCTTACTTAGCTTCTAATAGAATTACATTTATCATTTTCAAGCAATTAGGAATATGGCTACACCCTAACTATAATTACCCATTACACTATATACACAACAATATAAATATGGATTCCACTTTAATGCTACTAATTGTGTGTAAATACAACAGTATCAAATTTGGACTAAACATTATGATATTAGGATGAGTAAAAAAATATTTACAAGCTCAATTCTAACCATTCAATCCACATGCTCCTCTTAGTAAATTTTATAATTGTTTTCAAACTTTTCCAATTGCTAGTCCATGTCATTTACATTTGTTCAGAAATCATGATTGGTTATTCGTGTGCAATGGTTACTCTTAACCATCAATTAACATAATTGAACACAACATATACTTTACGGTTAACTATGTAGAAGTACAAGTCCTTTTCATGTGAAATCCTATCCCATTATTTTAAAGGGCATCCTCATGTCTCTTACACCCCAATTTCTTATAACTTTATCTTTTAAAACATAAACCTAAAAAATAGAAACAAAACACTCTTAGTGAGAATACTTAGAAACTATCAATCACTTTATATATTTATATATCACATAAGTAGAAATAAAACACCTCAAATATATATATTCCATGAATATTACATCAACCATGGTAACAATAATAGTAATAAGAATAATTAAGACTACTAAGAGAACATACCCATGGTGATTACATCAACCATAACTCTATCTAACATCACAGTCCATTATTAATATTTGAGAGAAGATCATGTGTATGCCTCTGTATTCATCTTGATTTACATTGAGGAAAACTTACTCATTGGTTGTGATCTTTATTTCTCTCAATCATTTATAAATCAACCCTAGACCTTAAAGAACCATTATACCATAGCCAAACTAATGACTAAGAGGTTAAGTAATGTCTCAATATAAGATTATCATCTAAACTAAAGTAAGAGCACACATTTTCATATCATTTGTAGCATAGCATAATCTTTTTATTGAAACTCCACATGAATTAAATATCATTGTACCTTTCACGAATATTAATTTAATTAAAGATGGAACACATAAGGTGCAAATACAGGAGATGCACCAATATATGTGCTTCACCCCAATTAGGAGCTACGTCCACCAAAATTGTTAATATTTTTTTTTATTTTTAACCAAGAAGGAAGGTTATAATGTTGCAACACATCTGCTGCAGTATACTTTCCTTTTTCTCAAGGGATTTGTTACAAAGAATATTTTCAAGACACTTTATAGCCTTATCACAAGGCTTTTCTTTTTAACCACAAACTAATCAAATGCAACATATTCCCAGTTTAACTATTATTAGTCATCATATTTGATTCTTTGTACAAAATAGAATGAAAGTTCCAACATTAAAATTCATGAGGTTGGGATTATATCCTTCTATATATTACTAAGATTACATGTATTTTTCTTATTAGTATGGTTTCTCATCCAGCCTAGGGAAACAAAATCTTACACAAAAAGTCGAGTCTCATTTGGATTATTTATATACATTAAGAATTTTCATTAACTCAATTGTTAAGCCTCGCATATTCTCTTCATACCCTCACAAATATTCTTATCAATACTTATAACAATCTATACCTATAACCATGATAATCTCCTTCTCATTGACTTTTCCATACATATAAATTTACAATCTTAATTAAAAATACTTTCATATCAATTGACTTTAATAATTATAATAATATCTTAATTCATAAAGGGGAACCTTTTATCCATCTCTTATGAAAAAGGGCACCTTAGTTGTTATGTCAAGGGTGAAAACACGAAGTTGGGAAACAATTTCGTGACATTTCGCTTTGTTTGTTATAATTTCCAATTTCTCGAACGAGAAAAAAGTCAACATATTTTTTCGGCCGAGAGTTGTAATATTTCTCGGATGAGAAATTAACCACAGTTAAAATTCTCTCGTCCGAGAGTTCTTCCATAGTTAGATAAATTCTCGGCCAAGAATATTAAACTTTTTTCTCCGAGAGTATAACCATGTTTTTCATATTAAACTCTCATAAAAGTTTATTGGCCGAGAGTTTAGATTCCTTTTAAAATCTAGGGCGATAAATGTTTAACTATATAAAGGAAAACCCTCTCCCCTCTAAGTCGACCATCATCATCATTTTCAGCTTGCTACCATAGTTTTCTTGTTTGGGCACCCATTTCATGTTTCCATATGCATTTCGAGATCCATTACCTATAAATTGAGATTGAGAGCGAGCATTAGAGCCAGCTATAGAGGCATAGTTAGGTTGGACTTGTAACCTTTCCCTGTAACCTTACCTGGACTTGTGAGGGAATGGGTTAAACGTGCAGGGGCTGACCTTGCCTGTATAACGAGCTCATTTAGTACTGGGAATTAGAGAACCAGAGTTCCACCTCTCGCCAAGACGAAGGGAAGGCCATAGTAAAAGGATCATCGGGTCTGAATTTTATATCCTGATACATGCATGTTTTGTTTCTTTGCACTGTAGTGTGGATAATTGAAATTAATTAACTCCGAGAATGTCTCTCACAATATAGTATATTCTTCTACAATTTTAGAACGTGTTTCCTTGTCTTAGCTCCCACTCGACCCTGGTCATATCCAACCTTCAAGCCATTACTTTCACCATTCCCCTCCTCCAATTATTTCTTTGAAGATTCTATTGACCTCGAACTAGAGAAAATCATTGAAATCCTAGTGTTTTTCTCGAGATGCTGAACAAAACCCCCATATAAAGAACCAATGCTTCCAACAATCAAGAGCGCTTGAATTACCTTCCGCATAGATGAGCCATGAGGATCTAAACCCTCGACAGCTGAAAAAAACACCTCTTCTTCTAGGAGGATGAACACTTGACTATTTCATCACCATGCTGAGAAACTTGTTGTGCATCGTAGTTGACTATTCCAAGAAATTTTTGCAAAGGAGGAAACAACTATTTCCAGATTCACACCTTCACAAGAATGTTGAAATATTTTAGAAGAAAGGATCACCTCGAAACTTCTGAAGACAAATGAATCCACCTAGGTTTGAGAAAAAGAGATTGTTGTCCCTGTCTACATACTACCAATTGGTGAAGTCCAAATAAGTCTGGGGTCTATCTCATCCAAAATAAATTCCAATTACTCCTCTTCATACACCATGCTTATCAAAAATCTACTGACTTCTGAGCGAACTCGAGAAATAATTATGCAGAAAAACCCTACCCCAATAAAAGTTGAAAATCCCCCCCATTTTCAAACTCTATCAACAAGGAACCTTCTTACCATAAGGACTGTAAAAATTTAGAAATATTACATATTTATCAAGATCTTGAGAATATAAGGTTGCTAGCAACCCTAAATCAGAATACCATAGATTAGAACATGAGGAAATCATAGGCCTCCATCTAGAAATCAACCCACCTAAACAACCTCTAGCATCAACATAAATGAATTCTCGACCCTAGAGCATCTTTTCTAACTCAATAACAAATTTACATCCAGTATTAGTAATTTAATGGGGAAGCATTAAATTAGGCTCATGGATATCAATCAATTTTTCTAGTGTAAGTTTTTCAAGTAGATTTCCCAAGCCTCCATATTTAAAAGAAATACAAATTGTGGTATACCCCTAGCAAGTTTATTATTTCCTTTGAGAACCCATGTAATATAAATTTGTTTATCAAATAAAATCTCATGACGTGCCTTTTCTTGGACTGTAAATATATTTCATTTTACTCTCATTCCCAAACTCTTAATCCTTCTACCATCAAAACCCCCAAACCACCATCAACGTCCCCACCAACTACATTGATACCCTCTTTTATAGACCTTGGGTTATTCCTATTTTCTTCCACAACAACATTGTTAAAAATTGTATGGTCAAATTCATAGTTTCCTTCACATGACTCAAAACCATAAGAGGATCCCTTAATAATACCCCTAACCAAACCACCTTGGTGGGAAATTCAAACCCCCAACTCACATATTGACACACCACATATCTACCACCAAAAAATGTAAACAACCCATTTCCATTTTCCCCTGGATAATTCTCAACCCTAGTTTGATCTTAGCTAAAATAAGGAACATGCAAATTCAAATGGACTAGGTCTTTAATAAACTCGCCACATTCTAGTTGAATCATATCAATATCAATATTTCCATCAATTATTTGTTATCCTCCCACAAAAGACTCTCAAATCACCTCATGATATATATTCCCAAGTTGTCCAACTACCACCTCTAGATTTGAAGCCTCCTCAAGAACCCTACTCATGTGATCATCCTTCTTAGTTTAACCATATTGAGAGGAAATATTGTTTTTCTATGTAATCAAGCTAGGTTTTATATGGTCTACAAAAGAGTGATTACCCCCTACTTACATATCCTTACAAATTTAAACCTTTTTTTGAAATAGAATCTCATAGTCTAGAGTTACATGTTTGTAACAATAACATCTAGTACACTTGAAAGGCACTCCCAAATATTCCAATTGTTGCGAAACATTATGGACCCCTTTTGTAAATTCAGTTCACTAGCTAGTCCATCCCTTAGGTCAATCCCTTCCAAAATCCTATAAAGCAATACTATGCACGTATTTAAGAATCTCATATTTACATCTAAGAAAGAACTAAGAACATTCTTAATCTCCTTGCAAAAATTTGGAGACAAAAATTCTAAAGACAACTTTTAACATTTCACCTAAAATGAAGTGATATTAGATTACTCTACACAAGAGTCAAAAAATGAAGTCCATGACACGACAACAAGGGGAATTAAATTCGATTTCCAAATACTAGACTCTATCTTTTTCAAATCCATGGGATTCTTGAACCAAAACCCCAGCCAAGCCTGTGAAAAATTAAAATAAAATTGGAGCATGCCCCATTCATGGATCATATTCCATCTATAATCACTCCCTCAAAGATGTCTTTCCTACCTTACAAGAATGAAATTTTTTCTCCAAAGCTTGTGTAACCATCTTATCCACTTCATGGATTTCAATATCTTTGGAAAGGACTAACATCATAGGAGAAGCCCTCTACCTCACACACTTCTTACATTTATTTCTACCTAAGTCCTTTATAGTACCTCCACTGCCCACCTTTAATCTTGATTTATATTCACTTGTATTAAAATCACCACCATTCACCAGATCCTCCACCTAAGCCCTTTTAACCTCACCATTAATTAAATTCACCTCCCTAGATGAGGAATCATGGGTCCAGTTATGCATCCTCTAGGGTACCTTTTTTGCATAGGTTTATTTGGAATCTATCATAAATACATTACAAACTATATTAGAAATTGCAATCATAATGGAATAAGAATAATAAAAATAAATAAANGTGTGTGTGTGTGTGTGTGTGTGTGTGTGTGTGTGTGTGTGTGTGTGTGTGTATACCAGATTCAAGAATTCCAATTTAGAAAATGAATTCTTACTCAGCAATTGGCATATGTTGGAAACCACGTCTTTTTGGAGTGGCCAAACCACTTGATGGCCTCCATACTGCTGGCCCTAAGCCAAAATTATGGGGGTACATGGTTTGGCTTCTAGGTTCTACATGGGTTTAAAGGAACCAAAAAACCCTGTGAAGTAGAAAACAACATAATTTTATAGGGCTTCCAAATGACCTAATGACGTTGAATAAGAGGAAACAAGAACCTCCCAAGCATGTGCTTCTATTGTTGTGGTGTTGAAACACCCGCCACATTGCTCCATACCTCCTATGCTTGATTTGTTTCTACTACAAGACTTGCTCTGGAAATAGAGGGAGACCCGTTCACTCTAGTTTGGGATGCAAAACCATCCTTGGGGACTGAATTATGTGTCATGATGTTCATTTGGCGAGGTCTACCATTATGTGTGTATCTTGCAGCCCCAGGATACCAAGGATACCAAGGACCCTGCTTCACCACAACATTCCATAAAATAAAAAAATATCCACATAAACAATTTACTTCTTCCTCGAGTTCCAAACTAATGAAGCTTATGATGAAAACAATATAAAAAAATAAAGAAAATAAATTACAACATAAATGAAAAATATAAATTTTGAAGAAAATACATTACACTATAAAGGAAAAATATAAATTTTACCAAGTTTAACTTTCTATATTTAAATCAAGGCTAGAACATTCAAATTGCATTACCTACTGATTTCCATACATATCTTGGTATGTAGTTGTCGTCATGGATTGTTGTTGTGTTGGTGTCACATAACCCATTGGTTGATCTCGTTGAGGAATCATGGATCCAGTTATGCATCCTCTAGCATTCCTTTG
>LPNX010860920.1:6640-32755 GCA_001517045.1 Pseudotsuga menziesii | reverse complement strand
TATATACAAGATTCAAGAATTCCAGTTTAGAAAATGAATGCTTACCTAGAAATTGGCATATGTTGGAAACCACGTATTTTTGGAGTGGCCAAACCAACTGATGACCTCCATACTACTGGTCCTAAGCCAAAATTATGGGGTTACGTGGTTTGGATTCCAAGTTCTACATGGGTCTAAAGGAACAAAAAAACCTTATGAAGTAGAAAACAACATAATTTTATAGGGATGCCAAATGACCTGATGACGTTGAACAAGAGGAAAAAAGAACCTCCCAAGCATACGCTTCTATTGTTGTGGTTTTGAAGCACCCGTCACACTACTCCATACCTCCTGTGCTTGATTTTTTTCTACTATAGAAATTGCTCTAGCAAAACAGGGAGACCCATTCACTCTAGTTTGTGATGCAAAACCATCCTTGGGGACTGAATTCGATGTCATGATGTTCATTTGGTGAGGTCTACCATTAGGTGTGTATCTTGCATCCCCAGGATACCAAGGATACCAAGGACCTTGATTCACCACAACATTCCATAAAATAAAAAATAACCACATAAACAATTTATTTCTTCCTCAAGTTCCAAACTAATGAAACTTATGATGAAAACAAGATAAAAAATAGAGAAAATAAATTGCAACATAAATGAAAAATATAAATTTTAAAGAAAATACATTACACCATAAAGGAAAAATATAATTTTTACCAACTTGAACTTTTTATATTTAATTCAAGGCTAGAACATTCAGATTGCATTACCCGTTGATTTTCAGCCATTTCTTGGTATGTAGTTGCCGACATGGATTGTTGTTGCGTTTGTGTCACATAACCCATTGGTTGATATGGCTGAGGAATAATGGATCTAGATATGCATCCTCTAGGGTTTCTTTGTTGTGTAGGGTTATTTGGAATCTATCATAAATACATTGCAAACTATATTAGAAATCACAATCATAATGGAATAAGAAAAATAAAAATAAATAAATACATATATATATATATAGAAGATTCAAGAATTCCAATTTAGAAAATGAATTCTTACCCAGGAATTGGCATATGTTGGAAACCACATCTTTGTGGAGTGGCCAAACCACTTGATGGCCTCCATACTACTGGTCCTAAGCCAAAATTATGGGGGTATGTGGTATGGCTTCTAGGTTCTACATGGGTTTAAAGGAACCAAAAAACCCTATGAAGTAGAAAACAACATAATTTTACAGGGATTCCAAATGACCTGATGACGTTGAACAAGAGGAAACAAGAACCACCCAAGCATGCACTTCTATTTTGTGGTGTTGAAGCGCCCACCACACTGCTCCATACCTCCTATGCTTGATTTGTTTCTACTACAGAACTTGCTTTGGCAATAGAGGGAGACCCATTCACTCTAGTTTGGGATGCAAAACCATCCTTGGGGACTGAATTATGTGTCATGATGTTCATTTGGTGAGGTATACAATTAGATGTGTATCTTGCAACCCTAGGATACCAAGGATACCAAGGACCCTGCTTCACCGTGCAACATTCCATAAAATAAAAAATAACCACATAAACAATTTATTCATAAGAACTTCCTAATTCTCCATCAATCCCCTATTTATTCATAATAACTTGCAATGTATGCATATTGGTCACTTCTTCATAAGATGCACCAAACAAAATGTTAAACAATTTAGAAGGAGAGGGAGAGGGTAGAATATAAGGTGAGGAAACCTCCTCTTTTTGGGTATTGGTTGGCTCAAGAACTTCTTGCTCTCCACTTTATTATGGCTATTTCCTTGGATATTCCACCATGCCCCTCTTTTGCTCAAGTTGTTCCTAGCTCTACTCTTCTTCTGCATTTATTTTTTCAACACATTTTAGTGGATTAAATATGTCACTCGAGGGATCATCGTATTCAAAAATTCCTATTGAATCAATTATTTGTTCTTGTTATAGTGGTGCTTCTTCCTCCTCATGAACCATGTAAACCAAAATATCTTATCTTTCCTATATTTTTTGTCCAGTAGTTTACTTTTCCCTACTAGTTGTAAGAACTAAGTTCCCATATTCTAAACCAAGGGGGAAAATGTCTTGTACTTATTAGTTACTAGATGAGGCTTGAGATGGAGGAGGCACGCCTTTAATTATTGGACCAAATTGTTGAGAGATAACAGATAGGGGGCTGAAGGTTGAGATAATGTCACTCTTTCTAACTAGGGGTTTTCCGGATTTGGGAATACTTGAGCCACAACCTTTAAGGGATCATATTTGACCTTTGGAATGGATCCACCTCCTCATATGTGTCTTTATTATCCATCCTTTCAATTTCAGGTCTGGAGTCATAACCCTATAGTATTGGTTGGTTTCTACTCTTCTCAACCCCCAACAAGAAGTATGGGTCGTATAATTCTTGGAATGTGCATGCAAAGTGCTCAGTAAAAAAGTCAAGTACGTCAAGAAATAGTCTTATCCTCGGTTAATAGTTGTTATACATCATAAATGTGCTTGTGAACATGTAAGGCATATGTGAAATTCCATGATAGTGAGGTTTACCAGCATCAACAATTATGTGGGCATGCTAGTCGTAGAACAATTATGACAAGAACAAGAACAAATCACAAGTTATGGTGATGGTACCATCAGTGATAAAACAAGACATGTGATGCAGTCAAGTATATTCACTTGTTAATCTGAAATATATTTATATTGATTGACACGTTTTGACATGCTTTTAAAGTGAGAATTTATCATCATGCACAAGTGCACAATCTTAAATTTGGTAAATTTAAATTTGACATGTTTTCCAATATGTGGAAAATTCTTATCATGCATAGCTTCATAGCTTCAGGGTGAAGCAAACTTGGATACTATGCATGCAGCGACACACCCTGAGGTCATCGTCAGGTAAATTCAATTGTTATTCAATTCATGCTCAAGTCTATATAAACATAAATATTCTTTTACACATATTTCTAAGATCTTGTTGTGCACAGGTGGTGGATCTCAGCATGACAGACGTCTGTCTAAGGGGTCTACAGGGGTCGGTGGACAAAGACAGAGGACACGTTTAGTATATTATTCTTCAGATACGCTATCACTAGGTAGAGATGTTTACATACATTTTGACTAGAATTCTTGTTTGACATGTTTTCTAATATGTGGAAAATTCTTATCATGCACAAAGTTCACAACTTCAAGATGAAGCAAACTTGTCTACTATGCAGCCACACTCCTTGATGTCATCGTCTGGTAAATTCATTTTTTATTAAATTTATGATCAATTCTATATAAACATAAATCTTATTTTACACATCTTTCTAAGATCTTGTTTTGCACAGCTGGTGGCTCTCAGCATGGCAGACGTCTGTCTAAGGGGTCTACAGGGGCCAATGGACAAACACATAGGATGCCATCGCCAGGTAGATATTGTTTACGTACATTTTGACTAGAATTCTTGTTTGACATGTTTTCTAATATGTGGAAAATTCTTATCATGCACAGCTTCACAGCTTTAGGGTGAAGCAAACTTGGCTACTATGCAGCCACACTCCCTGAGGTCATCGTCAGGTAAATTCAATTGTTATTCAATTCATGCTCAAGTCTATATAAACATAAATATTCTTTTACACATATTTCTAAGATATTTTTGTGCACAGCTGGTGTCTCTCGGCATGACATACATTTGTCTGAGGGGTCTACAGTGACCGGTGGACAACCACATAGGATTTCATTGCCAGGTAGATATTGTTTACATACATTCTCACTAGAATTCTTGTTTGACATTTTTTTTAATATGTGGAAAATTCTTATCATGCACAGCTTCACAGCTCGGGGTGAAGCAAACTTTCCTACTATGCAGCCACACTCCCTGAGGTCATCATTGGGTAAATTCAATTATTATTCAATTCATGCTCAAGTCTATATAAACATAAATCTTCTTTTACATGTCTTTCTAAGATATTCTTGTGCACAGGTGGTGGCTCTCAGCATGACAAACGACTCTTTGAGGGGTCTACAGGGGCCAATGGAAAAACACATAGGATTCCATTGCCAAGTAGAGATTGTCTACATACATTTTGACTAGAATTGTTGTTTTACATGTTTTCTAATATGTGGAAAATTCTTATCATGCACAGATTTACAAATTCAGGGTACTGAAGCAATCTTGGCTACTATGCAGCTACACTCCCTAAGGTCATCATCGGGTAAATTCAATTGTTATTCAATTCATGCTCAAGTCTATATTAACATAAATATTCTTTTACACATCTTTCTAAGATCTTGTTACATGCACGGGTGGTGGCTCTCAGCATGACAGGTGTATGTCTGAGGGGTTTACAGGGGCCAATGGACAAACACATAGAACACACTTAGCATTTATTCTTCATATACGCCATCCACAGGTTGAGATTGTTTACATACATTCTGACTAGAATTCTTGTTTGACATGACTGTTTTATTTGTGAAAAAATACAAGATTGTTCTTGTAAACTTACATGTGATTGCCAATTTTTGGTTTTGTACAGAGGCTTCTAGAAATTCTAACAATAATGATGGGGTAGAAGAGGATCCATCAGGTATTT
This sequence comes from Pseudotsuga menziesii, assembly GCA_001517045.1. NCBI lineage: Eukaryota > Viridiplantae > Streptophyta > Pinopsida > Pinales > Pinaceae > Pseudotsuga > Pseudotsuga menziesii. The sequence goes on along the minus strand of LPNX010860920.1, from coordinate 28,195 downwards.
ATAATGGAAAATTTTTATTTAAATGTGTATAATTTAATTGACAAATTATATATGTGGATTTTAATACTTGCACGTATATTTTACTTCTTACAGGGTTTGCTGCTCCCGATCCTAATCCACCTCCCGAGAGAAGGAGACATTGTCGGGAGCATCAGTATGCTCGCAATGAAAGATATGATCCTATTTGCAGTCATCCTAGAGATGTTCCTGAGGATACTCCTTGGGAAGACAACATTGCTAAGTTGAATGTGTAAGAGATGAAGGAGCATTCCTCGATATTGCAGGCAGAACTTGATTGTTCACACATCTCTTTTGGTACTCAATAGTGTCTGCAAATTGTTTTGCACAATCTGAATAGTTTGATCAAGACATATATTGGGGTTGGACCATAAACCCATATTTTTCATGACATGATGCATAGGAGGTGATTTTCAATGATGGGTCGCCATAAGTTTGAAGAAATAAAAAAAATTGTCACAAAAGAAATGGTATTTTCATGTTTTGACTTGTGGCATGAAGACAAAAAACGTCTAAAGATCGCAAGATTCAATGATCCACTGATTGCACCACATATTTATTCGAGGTTCCTGTGTGCATATGGGAAGTTCCTAAATAATGACGAGGTTCCTCAGTATCGTGTTAAGATGTTGATTGCAGAGTTTTGGTTTCACATGGACCCTAACTATATAGATACGGGATCCAGTTTCTATGGTGATAACAAAGGTCGTACATATGAACAACCTAATGCATGACGAGATGTTCAGTATAGGAGTCTGATTCCTCGGTTAGTACAGCCACATCCTAGATTCATAGCTCTTCCAGAGAAGTTGGAAATGACATCCCAAATAGCAAGAGGGGTGAGGGAAGAGATAAGAGAGCATGTTGGGGATGCATTGGAAGGGGTGGAAATCGGCATAAATACTATTTCATCTCAATCCAGTATGGATGAAGGCTCATTTGATGATTATTCTGATGATCACTTGAAAAGTATGAGTCGATTAGAGCTTGAGCAATATGCAGTGTACCGTAGAGACAATTATAAGCGAGTCTTCGCTCGACAAAATCAAAACAGAGACACGGTACGTAAGTATGCTATCATATATGAAATTTATTATATGAAATCTAATGTTTTTATTCTCCAAATCTAATGTCTATAAATTATATGAAATTTATGCAATATATCAAATTCATGAATGATGACGACTTTGATGATACGGATTTGATTGACCCAGAAGAAACAGAGGCTAGTGGCACAAATATAGATGTTGAGGAAATTCTAGTTTCACAATTTCCATAGGGGATGTAGGTATGGATATTTATTTTTGATAATATTTAATTACTTTTGGTATATTTTGTCCCCAAACTTGTGTGTATATATATATATATATATATATATATATATATATATATATATTAACTTTCATTTTGACTTTTCATCCCATAGAAAACCAGGAGCCATTGGTGTTCCGACCCAAAGGTTGAGATGGATCTGATCTAGTTGTAAATCAATAGTGCTCTAGATTCATTGTATGTACTTTTCATCTCAATCTATAAAAGAGAATGTAGAGGTATATGTTTATTTATTTTCTTTTCGATTGACAAGTTAGCAGTTCATTGTTTTATTGTAGCATATTTTTTTTAGAAGTAATGAAAAGCAATCACAGGTTTTCACAGTCAACTTATTGTGTTTCCATTATATTTTTATACAGTATGTGTTTATAAATTCTAGCATTAATTACAAAGTTTAGTCTCGAGTAGCCTTAAATTTTCCATTGTTTATTTTCTTGTAGAAATGTTCAGTCATGGTGATTTGACATTCTTCCATATGGTTTGTTGGACTTGCACCCCCATGTGCTTGAGCTTAGTGTCATCCCTTAGCGGACCTCTTGCTCATTATTTTTCAATTTGTCGACCATTTACACATCCTAAGGCATCCTACACATGGATCCTGGTCCTTCACACTTGGAATCTTGGGAACACATATTCATGTAGTTAGTTGGTGATTTGACCTATTCCCAGGGTTGCTTGCTTATGGGGGTTTCACTCGTAGTCTTCTTCACTCATGCACTAGCATTGGATAATGTTTTGAGCCCACACGTGTGGAAAATTTGAGCTGGTATGCACTTTTTAATGACAATTGGTTGGCAACATAGTTTTTGGAGTTTTCATAGAGGTAAAACCCTAGTATTGGGGTGGTTTTCTTTGGTTTATGCACAGCTAAATTATTCTACAAAAACTAACATTCATCAAATCCCAAATACCTTCACATAGACTATATAAGAGCACCAAGATGGGATGTGGGTGCAACACCAACACTAGAGAGGAATTATTGGCTCTTTGGGATCTACTATTTTTTACAAAAGAGATTGGCATTCCCTCTCTCCCTTTATATGGGGACTCTTCTGTAATCATTAATTGGGATAATGATAAGGAAACTCTCTTTGCCCTCGATTTGGATGGTTGGTATGGCAACATTATGGAGTTGGAGGCCTTCTTTCACACTTTATAATTTCATCATGTATTTAGAGAACACAATAAGAGTGCAGACAATTTATCCAAGGAAGCGCTCCCCATGGTTGCAGGCCTACTTTCCTTCACTGAATATTATGAGGAAATAACTATTAGGGAAGATAAGCTATAGCTCTTCTAGAGCAGAGCTTGTACCTCCTACTCTCCAACCTTTTGGTTTCTTTATTTTTTAGTATGGATGGTTGAGTATTTCAGCATCATATTGGATTTCTTGAGGTTGACATAGTTTCTCCTCTGAGGGTATTGATATTAGTACACTTCCTTGGATATACTGAACTGGGATCTTTATGTTTCCTCCTTAGACATGTATGGATGATCTATCTTGTAAAATTTGGTTGATGTTTTTCCTCATAGTTCACATAATGATTTCTCTTTCTTTCATTGTACCTGGTCATGTGTCTTCAGTATTTATCTTTTTGGGTCCCAAACCTTTGTTTGCAACTGTAATAAGATATGCTAGCATCATGTCTTATTGGTTGTAACCTTCCAAGTTTCTATACCTTGTACTGTAATGCTCCATATGTTTTACCTTCAGTATTCTTCACCTTCAATCCAAACTTACTATGGACTGTTTGCTTCATTCAGATGTAGCTTATCTTGGAAAACAACATCAGTTTACACAGTTCATCTATCTCACCTTGTAATTTTTTCTCTATTGAAAATAATCTTTAACCTCATTTCTTCTCCATTGCACTCTTCTTTCAGTCACGGGGATATAAACATCCTTATAACCTTCTATATTGTTGTACGTCTCTTGAAAGACATTTAGAACATAGAATTTTATCTCCCAATGTTCTACAACAGGCTTTATGTTATCACTTTAAAAACTTTCAGATTCAACTGCTTTTGTCTCAGCATTATTACATTTCCAGAGACCATCTCTTTATAATTTACTTCCTCTATGATAACAGGCCCACACTTGAACCTGCCATATAACTCTAACTACGATGTTTATTCTCGGTCATTTATCTGCAAGCCTGTCCCAATGATACAAACTCACCCATTCAACTTGTTGTCTCGTGAATAAATCACCTTCTCAATAGTTGACCTTCCACATCAACATTTGACAATTCCCCCATCGGTTTCCCACCATTTGATCCACGTAGGGACGCACAGAGACGCAAAGGTTTTTTTCTATATACAATCACTTCTACGCAATAAGACTACTATATCTTGGCCATTCTTCTACGCATAAATTACCATACACAAAAACACCTTGTCGGCATCCTTCGACATCAGGTTTGAACTAGTCATCCTAGCACTTTCACGGAATTTGAAACCCTACTTCTTGTCCATCTAGAAATGACCATTCTCTACACATCACACATCATAACTCTACCTATATATTCTTACTCACAATTACCAGGAAAATACTCTTTTTCATTCACCATTTCTATCCTTGGTGATTTCTGCGTGCAAGGCAATGATACTTTGTCTGCCATTTCTCAAAGCTCAGAGCCTATGCTTTTTGTCCACTCCTTATACCATTCGATTACTCCATCGCATCTACAGAGACACTGACCATAACTTTTGTCGTTGACTACATTTTACCCTAAACATAGCAAAAACTTGTATAAATATCTCTCAACCTTTCACACAGATACGTACTTTCCCAATGGTTACACCAAGTTACAAAAAAACCTTGAAATAATTCGACGAAACTTGGAACCATAGATGTTCTACCCAAATTCAACCAATAACTGGAATCCCAGAAACCAAGATTCTACCCAGTCATTAAACCTAGAAAGGAAATCACACAATCATGATTCTACCTAGTCTCTTACTTTCCAAGTCTTGCATCCATGAGTGTAGTCATTTACAAGTTACTATCGTTCATCAATGTTGTTCTATCACATCGATCAACAAAATGCAAAAGGACACCAACATCCAACATGATGAATCTTCTTTCCATTAAAACAATGAAACTTTGCATGCATAATCAGAAGGCATGATCCTATTATGTCTATGTCTCGATACATCTTTCAATGGCCATCTTCTTTAAACCCTCACACTCAGTTTTCCCTACTACCTGTGGGCTTACAAAGCTTAATTCCAAAAACATAGTTTTTCTCATTCTTTGATAAACTCCTAAATGATATTGTAACTAATCCCTAGATTTCAGTCATAACTTCTAGTTTTAGAAAAAACAAACTTATCCCTAACTTATGACTCACCTAGATACTAACTACAAACAGAAACTACTCTCTTGAGTCATCCCATTTCTTCAGGGATATGTTTACATAATTCATCATTAGCTTACACCTAACAGCTAAGCATATTTCCTACCTATGCTTGCTAAGAAATAAACACATTTTACATGAAATTTTACAATGACCCCTCCTTGGGCTGATGTCTATACCTTTAGGTATGACCACACATCTAATTATTGGACTGGATATCTAATGCTCATGCATCACTCCATATGCAAGAGTCTTCAAATTCTCACTTTCCTTTGTTTCACCACACATATTCCAAAAGATGCTTAAGGGATTTAAGTACCTTCTCCACTACTGCTTCAAAACATATTAAAGAACATCATCTTCAAGCTGTTGGTTATGTTCTTCTTATTTTTCTGTCACCCGTACATCCTTAATGCCATTGTAGGCATTTCCCTCTTCAAAAAAAAAAAGATTTTTTTTTTTAACTTCATATTTACTTTCATAAAGTAATTCATTCTTCAACTCTCTGACTGCAATCTCATCTTCATACATAGGTTCCTTCAGCAAATATGAAGTTGAGCTAAATCTTTCATCTTTTGGCTATATGAAAATTTGTAAAAAAAAATTGGGTTGGTGAACAAATCTCTATTAATCCAGGACTTTTCACTTTCTTATATGCCACCTTTTGAGCATTGTGCCTCATCAATTTAAAATCAAAATCTTTGATTTAAATATGCTATCCATTTGTTAATGATTTATCTTGTTAAATATTTTATTGTTTGCTATATGAAAATTGGAAATTATTATTCTGGTTGGTGAAGTACTAATCACTGTTAATCCATGATACACTGTCCCAAGCCACAATAAAGATATATTTTGATATACAGTTGCAAAATTTGTGAGGTAATAGTTCTATCTCTAATTTCATGTAGTGGAACTTGTTTTGAAATTGGAGGCAAACATAAATTTTGAGCTATAGATTTTATCTTTGTTCTCATATATTTGTTGTTTTTGATAAAGGGCTTTATTCTTTTCAAAATTGTTTTTTTTTTAGCTTTAGTTTCTTACATTTGTGGCATAATCCCCACAAATCGAGTCATAAAAATGGAAAAAAAATCGAGGTAAGGTTTTAATTTGACAATTTGTTTCTTGGGCTTACAGCAATCAGTCACAGGGAATTAATCCCATGGTATGGTTGTAAGATTTGGTATTGAGGATAAATTTTTAAAACCTTCATGAATTTGTTGGGGATTATAGGCTGAAAATTATTCTTCAAAAATTTTAGGTGACACTTCAACTTTCAATTCCATTTGTTCTTTTCTGTTTAGGTTGAAATACTCAAAACATGAATATAGATCTTTTTTATCAGGTCATTGGTTTATTCCTGTGTTATTAATCATGGAAAGTATAATCCATAATAAAACCTTTAACCATTGGTTTTAATGTCATGGTTATGTTACAACATTTTACAAGGTTGATACTTTAATCCTCATTTCTTTATTGTCTATTTTGGCCAATCCCTAAAACCTAAAAGGGCATGGATTCAAGTTTTATTTGGTGCATTCTTAAAGCAGTTTGCTTGAAATTCTAGATAACACTAATTTTTATTGTGTCCATTCTCTTGTTGTTTTGGTCATGGTACTGGATGGAAAATTCTCTTAGACCTTTGAATCTTGGTGTAAGAAAGGAGAAATTATTTTTTTCTATGATTCGGTTGATGTATAAATTTACAAATAATGATGAATTGAATGGTCTCTACCACAGTATCAAAACCAAAAGCACACATGTAGATTTTTCACTAATAGGTAAAGCAATCTTCTTTGCAACAAGTGACTGCTTTTTCTTTGAATTAAAATTATCCAAGTCATTTGCAGTTGAATTTGAAACCATGCCATTGGCTTTTAATCCATCACCTTGCTTCCCCATCTGCAAAACTAGAGCTTGGTTGTTGTTGTTCTTGACATTAGAGATACTTCCATTTTCATTGTTTAAAATATTTGACCGATTTGAATCCATCGCCTTTTCAATGGGAACCTTTGTAACAAACTTAGAATAAATGGATGATTTACCATTAGCTTTTACCTTACCACCAATTTTTGTCTTGCTAGAACTAACTTGTTTACTGCTCTTGTTGGCATTGATTGTAGTATTTTTTGATGCAGCAACTAACTTTGCATGTCTTGAGGCATTGGAATTTTCTTTTTTGGGTCATCTGTTTATGTAAACTAAATCTATTGATTGCTTCATTAGATATTTTTTTTACTGGCCCAGGAAGAGAATGTGCAGCACTTAGGCGAGGACTAGTTCGAATCTTCTAAAAACTTAAAGATAATTTACTTATTGGTATATCCTTCGGTTGTTGTTTCCTTGACAGATGGAGTTTTCAATTTATTTACACTTGAGATTATCCTTCCTGTAATTCTTTGTTGTATATGTGCCTTCATATCTTCAATATGTTTCCTCTCCTCCTCTTCCTTCTCCGTTTTGGTATTTTGTAAACCTGCTTTAAAGGAACGTAAGTGTTGGGAACGTAACTGTGATTCGGCCAATAGAGCCGACTTTGTTGATTTTACGCTCCTTGTATCTATTTCAGTTTTTTTGTTTGATGGGACTTCCTTTGCTTTCAATTTCCCATCCTTGCATCTTATTTTCATTCCTGATAGTTCCTTGGCAATTTTATCATTTTTTTCCTTGGCAGAGACCCTTGTTCATTCGCCTGGCCATTAGATTCTTCATCAAGATACATTTTATCAACATTGTTAACTAAAACTTGGGGATTGTTATCTATCATAGGATTACATGCTAGAATTAGGGAGTCTCTTTCATAATTTCTCTCTGGTGTCATATACAATTCAGCAGACTCCTAGATAATAGACTTTTCAGATTTGATTTTTGGGACATTATAGGAAGGTCGTTCAACTTTATCAATTGGTGTAACCTTAGATTCCACATTTATGTCAGTCGTCCATTCTCTATTGACATGATCATGTAGTGTAGATCTGGTTTGGACCATGAAAGAATCATCCACTAGGCATTGCCCATAACATTGTTGTATGTGTAGTCGATCACTTTTCTTAGTTATCTTGTGCTCATCTTCAACCCTTGCACCCCGTTTTGAATCTGTACAAGCTAAATCCATATCAGTATGTTGTTTAGAAACAATAAATGAGTCATCTATTTTTTTCCTCTTGTGAATGGATAATTGATCTCTCGGATAAGTGAGAGCATCATCTTTTTCAACCATGGTAGAATTGGCCCTCTCAGGGAGCAGCAACTTCTCATATGATATAGCCCTCTTAATTTCTAAGATAGCCTTGCCACTAATGGATTCTAATTCAAATATTGTTTTCAAACCAATATCTTCTCTACTCATATGATATTTAGTGCCCATTCTTGTCTCAAGTAAAATATGGTTGTTTGTTGACCTGTCTAGAGAGCCTAGATTGCCTCCAACAAAATTATTGTCCTTAATATTGGTTGCAGAATTTTTACTGTCGTCCTCTGCTAATGCATGCATGGAATCATTGTTGTCAATCATGGATTTATTTTCAGATGACTCGTCATCTCTCAGTAAATGCTTCTAGAAAAGATTCCAGCTTGAACTCTCATCATTTACACCTTTGTTTTATGTGCTCAGCTCATGTTCCCCATCTTTCTTCTTGTCGGATCCTTTTCTCTTTGACATTCTTCCTATGTGCTTTTGGTTTTTATGATTTATTGCTCATTGTTGAGGTTTGTAATTTCTTATATATTTTGCAATGTATTTATGATAGATTCCAAATAACCCTATGCAACAAAGGAACCCTTGAGGATGCATAACTGGATCCATGATTCCTCAACGAGATCAACCAATGGCTTATGTGACACCAATGCAACAATAGTCCATGCCAGCAACTACATACCAAGATATGGCTAGAAATCAGCGAGTAATGCAATATGAATGTTCTATCCTTGATTTAAATATAGAAATTTCAAGTTGGTAAAATTTATATTTTTCCTTTATGGTGTAATGTATTTTCTTTAAAACTTATATTTTTCAATTATGTTGTAATTTATTTTCTTTATTTTTTATCTTGTTTTCATCATAAGCTTTTGATCTTGTTTTCATTGTAAGCTTCATTTGTCTACCATTGCAAATTGCAGGTAAAATTACTTGGATGCTAATGGAAATGGACAATAATGAGTTGTTGCCTCTGTTGGAGTCTAATGATTTCTTTGCTACCAAAGTCAAGGAAGCGGTCCAAGTCCAAGCTGGAGTTTTGTAGCTTAAAAGTATTATATTTTTTTATATATGTACATGATTTTGAAATTTTTGGATATCAATTTGACAAATTGATTGAACATGATATTTCAATTTTAAACATTAAATCAATGTAAATGATTGTATTCTTATAAATCAATGTAAATGAATGTATTGTTATTAAATGGGTTATAATGTTATTGGATGATAATGTTGTTTCTTGAATGTTTTAACAACTAATTCAAAATGAATGATACTGTTGTTTAGTTGTTTCCATATGAAAACTAATTCAAAATGGATGATAATGTTGTTTCTTGTATTTTCAATGTTGGGAATTTCTAAATAGGGAATTATGTTTGGGCATGATATAAAATTTGTGGGGTAGTGTTGAATAAGTTATAATATTAATGTGCAGAAAAGTAAAATTTGTGGGGTGGTGTTGAATAAGTTATATAATGGTTTGTAATATCAAGGGTTTCTTTTAATAAGTTATATAATGGTTCGTAATATCAAGGAGTGCTTTGAAGACATGCATAATATTAATGTACAAAAAAGAAAAATTTGAAGGGTAGTTTTGAATAAGTTATATAACGGTTCAAAATATCAACCAGTGCTTTGAATAATTATTTGTAGATGTTCTTCAACATTATCAAGCATTGATATGGTAGAGTTTCAAATGATAAGTTAATTTGAGTTTCAAAATGAACAATTATATTTTGTAGTTCACTTTAAAGCTTTTTTTCAACTATGATTCTTTTGTAGCCAAGACTAAATTTCTTAAGGTAGTGGATAGTGCATATAGAAATAACATGTTAATAATTATGTTCCATTTGGATAAGTGATGTGTACTTAATTCAATATTTTAGTTTGGGGTCCATAAGAAAAGGGGTTATGTTGTAATATATCCTGTTGATTTTGAGGCATGTGAAAGGGCCTTCTGTGCATAATCTTGACAGAAATATGAAAGAAATATTGTTCGCAACATTTATGTTAATGAATGAAAAAAAAAAATTGTAAAAGTAATTTATAAGTAAAGGTTTGGAATAATTGCCTAGACATGTACTTTGTTATTTAGGATTCCTTGGTTATGGAAAGCAACTTAGATTGGTGTACATATTAAGTGAAGTAATCAAGCGATCTCTTCAATTCCATTGTTGATTACAATATGTGGTCTTTGTCTTCATTTAATTGCAACTATGAAATTAACGAAAACGTCGTGTTATTGTTAAATGGGAGGAGTAGATATCACTAATGTTACATTATCATGACGTAATAAAATAATAGCAACATAAATGATTGGTTCAATGGCCATTTGTAATTGTTCAATACCATTTGTTTTAGGATGGACAAGAAATGAGGAACAAAACAATGATATTTATCATTTTAGCAGTCTTCACAACATGTTATATTTCATAATCATTTTTCTAGTTTCATATGAGAAAAAACAAGTGATAACATACATAACCATACAATTTAACATTTAAAAAAAAATTAGGCAACATTTTATCATCACTAGAAATTTCACTATTTGTAAACATAATGTTTTGATCAAGTAGGAACTAATTTTTCATTAAATTCTACGTTAATTGTTACTTTGAAATATTATTTCATAACAAAGATCCCTATGGTCTTTAAACTGCACAGCACATGATTGTTGATTCAACATTGGGCCCATTTGTTGTCGAGTATGTTTAGATAAGATTTAGCAAGGGATTTTTCTTCACTATGGTATTTGATGACACTATTGCAAAATTGTGGTTATTACAATTTTGTGAATTCTCTCTTTATGGAACTTAACAATATCATCAACATTTTTTAAATCTACACGATGTAAAGTACTCCGTACAAAAAACCCATGAATGGTTCAATGATGTGAAGTGGTAGATGCACAATGTTTTGATAGTATCATCCAGTGAATACACACATGATATTGACATATATCAATCAATCATCTTAGTTTATGTGCTAACCTAATATTTGGATAATTAACAAAAAAACACACACCTTCAATGTAAATGCATAGTCACTAGTAAGAAAATCACAAACATAAGGAGGTAATTTGAAATGTGTAAATGTATTATCACAAATAAGCAAATCATAAACATGGTGAGGAATTTTGAGAATTATACATGTATCCCTTAATTTTGGTATTTACTTGTGTAGAGATTACTTATGTGTAAATATTTGAAATAAGGTTTATGTTGGTCAAATACTATAATTTTTCCTAGGACAAGCTAATTAACAAACCACCATTTAAAACATTCATTCATTGTACATGAGCATTGTATACATGCCAATGGATATAGAACTTGGATTTTCTACAAAATTCCTCAGGAATTGTTGGTGCAAGTTCCATACGCATAATTCAAAATAGATTTTTAATATTCAGCTGAAGTGATTCTTTGATAAAAATGTATTAGCCAAAGGCAACTTCAAAATGAATTACTTTTCTACCTGATTTGCATTAAAAGAAAATTAGTTTTTATAGAAAAATAGTCACCAATAAACCCATGCAAGAGAAGATACAAGTTCAATATGAGAGTTGAGTTTTCATTGGATATTTTGTTAGAAAGAGATTCTCTTAGTTTCAAGAATTATATATATATCCTCTACTGACGAGGCCAACCACGTGAAGGTGGAAACTCATTCCCTGCCCCCGCCCCCACCCACTCACCCTATAATCAAAGAACAAAAATTCATCCACCTTGATGTGTTCTTGATTCATATGAAATGTGCCAATGGCATATTATCAAGAATGGCATTATGATCTTCTATCGACAATTTCCATTGTTGATGCTGGAATTTTTCCTACTCTTCATTGACTTCAACTACAATCAAGATGCTATGACCAAATGATTGTATTGACCACATATAACATATGACTCGTAGTCTTGAAAAATAATATGGTCTTTACATTTCCTTACTTCTGCAAAGAAATGTCCCATTAAAACCATTGAACCCACTTCATACGTATAATTAAACGGGTCTTTAAAAGGCCTACATCAACGTGTTTTTTGACCTAGTGCATCTCAATAAACAATTATGCACTTTTTATGGATTATCTACCAACACAATTCCAGCTAATACATCACCTTCTATAACCAAATAAAAAACACAATCATAATCTTTTTCAATCACAAGCGCTTCATTGTGGCTCTCTACATCGTTGATATTTCCAAATGGGGGCAATGGTGTCAATTCTTGGTGCCTCCATGGTTTCACAATTTTGTTAGTTTGGTTTTGACACTCATCCAAAGACTCTACATCATCAATACATGTAAGACAGAAGCAAGAGTACTTTTGTTTCTCGATTGTGTGTATATTTATCACTTTCTTACTCCTAATGGAGTGTAATCCCCTTGTTTTTGGGATTGCAGTACAATTATGTGGCATTGATCTGTCAACATCGCCCATTGCATATTCCAAAAAAACCTTCTCACATTACCCATCCTTTCATTGAATTCATGGCTCAAATTTTGTTTGCACCAATTAACAACATCCTTTGAATTTGCAAGGCGAGAAGCAAATTGATTCATTTTATATCTCCTAAGTGCATGTCTCATGCAAGCCCCAGCGCCATCATGTTCTCATTTTCCATGTTCTATTTCAAAAAAACTCCATGTGTGGCGAACACCATGTTTCTATGAAAGTGAGACAACCATAAGAACGATCACGTCGATTTAAACTGACCAACACAACCATCTGACCACACTCAATGTTCTTTAAAAGTGACCCTTTGTATTGATAATTCTTTATAAATAATACCAAAACAATGCTAGAGAAAACATGTATAATGTGTACGATCATCATTGATGTAGAAATGATACTCCTTAATCACTTCACGATTATTTTAATTGTTATTAAAATTCACGAACACTCATAGGAGGGGGGTTATTTGGCCAACACTTCATGCCAAAATTTAGAAATATCTCATAATATAATTCGAATTCTACATGGTATCGACAAAAACATGTGTCACGAACAGTGATGGGCATGACATACCATGGTTTAAGCTTCACAAATGTGTTAAGGGCAATCTTCACATCAACATTACTCTCCATAAATTTTTGAACATTTCCACTTAAGTGATCTTTGTTATGTGTTTGGCATGAGTTTCATAGTTTCCTTTCGATATACGACATTGCACAACATCCTTTTCATTTGGTAAGACACGAGAGTTTAAATGCCAAAACTCTTTCACCCTGTCCCTCACATTATCTGAAAGACTATCTTGATAAGGTTTCCTACAGATAACACCCCAACATGGAACTTCATCATCCTCATCTAATTGAACCCTAAAGTTTTTATGCTTCCATAAACTTTTTCTTAATGTTTTTAACGTTCTTGCAGTCATAGACAACAAATGATTGGTTACAGTGTTTTTTGTCATAGCCCCTGTTAGAATAGCTTTACGAGCAACCATGTAATTATGAGATAGTTTTCTTGCAAGTGATGCAAGGACCGAGGTCATATTTTATGATACAATCTCATTTGATTTAGCCTCTTTGACATTTTGAATGCCCAATAGTGTCATTAACTTTCTTAGGCACTTTTCTCTTTAACAATCTATGTAACAATTAAGCTTGTTCTATGACAAAAATACCTTCAAAATATTCTTTTACTATCTTTTTTGCTCTATAACGAGCTGTATGATCAGGCATCGGAGGTCCCATTTCTTCAATTTTACTTGAATCCATATTCTCCAAAAATTTATCGTCAATGACGATATTGTTGCAGCTTCTAATTAATCTATATAAATTGGTAAGTGTGGTAGGATGTTGTATGTTGGATGTTGACCCTGCCCGAGATATTTTAAACTATGTGAACTCTCGCGAGAGATCTTTTAAATTTCTTGGCTGAGAGTTTTCGGTCAACCATTCCAGCACCATTTCTGTAGTTTTCATAAATGTGCCACTTTAACAAGGTCGAAACACTACAAAAAATGAGAATCACCTGTCGGAGTTTATACCAGTAGATTCATCATTCAATCTACTTTCTCATCATATGATTTTTTTTAATTTCATTTAGTATTTCTATTTTTTTCTAAACTTTATCATTAAAACATTTAGTGACATAAAAATCAATGACAATGAAAATTCAATATCATCATGATGACGAAGCCAAAAAAATATAAAATATCACAAGGATGTTCCTTGGAGTGTCCTCTTCAAAAGGGTTCTTTTATTTTTTTTAATAAGAGTCACATTTGAAAGAAAATGAGAAGATAAAAATATGTGTCAATAAGGCACCATTTTTTGTACATATGTTATTTCAATAAATAATAAAAATTAGCGTATAAGTCTGAAAATCATCAACGTATAGTCCATGCACAAGTGCAATCTGTGTAGATTATGAGTATACATTTTGTTTCCCTAAAATGTATAACTATCTCCAAGAAAAATGTGGTGCACATAGGTCACTCATTATTCATACTTAAAATTTTAAATATATGTCGTTGGTGGACGTCAAATTTGCCCCACTATATGTCGATAATTTTTTTTTTCAATATGAGTACGTAGCTAATTCAATCATCTAAAACATTTGTGTTTACTTCACTTCAAGGTGAAATTCCTAAAGGAGATATCGCTTTAAAGGGGTTGAAGTTGAAAAACATAAAATTTTGCAGTTTGTGTTGTCAAAAAACAAGCAAAAGTGTTTCCCAGCTTCATGTTTTCACCCTCAAAAATATAATTACACTAAATTAATAAAGTTCTTGAATTTTAGATTTAAGAATATATTTGTGTATAATACAAAAAGTGAAGTTTCTTGTCTCTTAAAGAACTTAATTTATATAAAATAATCATTGAGTGAGAGACATCACGATTCTTTCAACCAGCTCCCCTCAAAATAATCTCTATACAACTTTATATATTTTATCCAATGATATTTTTGTTCGTACTCTCTCCTTTAAATTTTATATATTTTATTCAATGATCTCTTTGTTCGTACTCTCTGCTTTTAATTAGTAGAGTTGGGATTTTAGTAATAAAAGTAGTAGAAGTCACAATATTTTCTTACCCCATTAAACTATAAATCGACTAAACGTAATATATCACAGTTTTAATAAACAAAAGGTTGGTTGCACATATTTTTCAACAATACAATGATTATATAAAATTTCAAAGCAAGCAACATGTTTGGCTCTCGTCCATGGAGGCTACCCTCCCTTTTCAAGAACGTTTGACAATCAAAATCAAAGAGGGGAAATGATCTAGTTACTTGCATAGCGCATGAGTAATAGTTTGGTAATATAACCAATGGAGGTGTCCCTTCCTTCATTAAGTAGAGAGCTTCCTCTCTTGGATACTACCATTTCTCGAAATGAAAATATCTACCCTCGGACAGAGTATGCTCGCTAAATTTTGCAAAGACCAAAAGAGCAAGCTGCCACCCTCTACTCGTGCCTTTCTTTAGTAGTCAAATTTCTCTGAAGGAAGAATATCTTCTCCATTTTTCTTTTTATCAATCTACTTTCCTCAAAGTAATGGGGCAGTTAGATGGTGACGGGAAGGACCTTTTTTTTTCCTTTTTCGAGAGGAACTTCTCCCTTTTTATTTTTTATTTTTAAAATTAAAAGAAAACTACTCCCAATCCTTCTCTTGCGAATGGACCACCACCCCTCTGGTTTCCCTAAGTGGTTCTTTAAATTAACCTCTTACTTAATCTTTAATTAATAACTTTTAATTTTAATATTAATTCTCATACGTAAGAATTATCAAATTAACTCTTACTTAGGTGTTCGTAGAACCAATGTGAGATTCAACATCTAAATATAGATCTTCATGGTTTCCCACCAAGATCTTGTACATTTACCTGGTACCTTTTATTTATGAGAATCATAGTAGCATACTAGGATGTTACAACACATCAACACTCTCACTTCCCATTATTTTTTTTCATTCTGTGTGGTTTATATCCTTTGCCAAGAGAATCAACGTGAAATTAAGACCAACCTTCTCAACTATGATGGTTTTTCTACAATCATCACACACCATATTCTAGTCATATCTCCATTGTCTTCCCAACAATAGATGACAAGCATCCATGAGTATTACATCGCATAGCAAACTATCACAAAGTTCGCTCATCTTGAAGTTTATCAAACTTGTATTGTCATCGTTACGTGGTGTCCTTTCTATAACCACGACACTTGATAAGCATTCGTGTGGGTTCAAAACTTTAAACCTAGTTTGACAATGACTTCTGTCAAGACCAAATTCTCTATACTGCCTCCATCAATGATTGTCATACAACACTTATCTATGATTTTTTGCTTCGTTCAGAAGAAAAACATCCTCTATATTGGTTCATTTTCCTCCTGTTGAGCAGGTTGCAACAGCGTTTGTCAAGTTCTCAAGTTTCTACCTCCCTTCGATGTAGTCTATGTTGTGTTCTCTCCCCTCATTAAGACAATGTTGTCATTGGTTCCTCAACTTTTGGACTCTTATCGACTTGAACTATGCAAGTTTTATAGGCATTCATATGCATTGTGACCCAGTTCGCGACAGACTATATTGGGTTGGTTTGCACGTCTTCCTCCGAACACCCCTTTTTAACAGAATGTGACATGCTTTCTTGGATGCTCACCAGCACGTTGGTGCTTTGGTGCAGTCTTTCCCATACTACCCTAATCTCTTATTTCTTCATGACTCTCCTCTTTCCTCAGCCCACTAGTTTGTCCTGTGGCTGTAGAAAACCTTTAGCTTCTACTAGTGGGATTCCCTCTACCCATAGAGGTGGCATTTCTATACAACATCTCCTCTGCCTTAAAGGCTAACTTATAATCCTCTCTAACTGTCATGGACCTTGATAGGCTCAATTCGTCCTGAATTACATACTTCATTCCATTCATGTATCTAGCAATTGTTTCTTCCCCTTCATTTATTTGTCTCGACCTGATGGACAATCTATAGAATTTATATGTGAATTATTGAATAGTCAGCTTCTTTTGTCTTAGGTTTTGAAATTTTTTGAACAAAGAAATCATGTTTTCATTTGGAAGGAACTTATTCCTCAAGTTGGGAACCATTTTGTCCCAATTTTTCACCTTCTCTTTCCCTTTCTTTACCATGCTATCATGTACATTGTCCCACCACAATAAGACATGACCTTTCAAATTCAAACAAACGACTTTTACTCTTTTAGGGTCTTCTATTTGCTCCATGTCAAAAATATATTTCCATTTCTCTTATCCATGCGTTCAACTCTTTAGGATTTGGACTTGCTAGGTAGGTAGGTACCTCCATTTCCTTTGTCCCTTTCTTTTAGACAATATTTTCAACAATTTATCTCCTGGATCTTCTTCCTCCTCAACCTTGGGAGAATTATTCATCCCCAACCTCAATACCACTATGGTCAAAGGTTTCAACTCCAAATCCCCTCTTATGGACTTCCTTTACTGCAGCTAGTTCATTCTACAGACTCCTTATGGTCTAAACACATCCTTCAAACATTTCCCCATCAATAGTCATGCATGTGCCTGTAATATCCCAATTTTGACCCCTATTGCATTAAAATCATATATGATGTAAATATTGTTATTTAATCATGGTGTGGAACTCAAGGCCAAGGCCCCGCCATCAATTTAGCGTTTTATGTTTCAGCAATTAAAATCGATGTCGATGGTTCACGTGCTAGCCAGACACAATATATTTTGGACATCATGTAAATATGCAAATTAATAAAAATACCCACAACTAGCTATGCAATGCAACAAGAGATGGGGGCATGATTTCACAAGGAAAAGGGGGGGTATTGTGGGGATTATAATCCTCCCTTGTCCAAATTGGTCAATTATGCTTAAAATATGAGTCTTTTCAGTCATTATTGAGTCACTAGAGCCATTGGGTCCACATGGCCTAATTGAGCCACATATACCAGTTACTAGAGTGTGGAGAACACTAATTGAGGATAACTGCCACTGAATTCACTTGCATGCATCAGTTTAGGCGCCTCCTAGACTAATCCCTACAATTTAGGAGCCACTGGGAGTGTCGGAACCAACCTCCTTTAGTTGAGTTCAGTTGGTGACTAGGAAAGCCTAGTTAGGAGTCAGTTACATTTGGTTAGATCCAGTTATATTCAGTTAGTGTTGTTCATTCATTGATTGCATGTGGGAATGTGCATTTCCTCACCTACCACATTCATTTAGAATAGTTAACTGATTCTAACTAACTGAGTCACTGATTTAGACAGTTGGATCTAGCTAGTTAAGCTCCAAAAGTGACTTAAACACAACCTGGTATCCATGCAGTTAGATTAACACAATCAATTTGAATTTATCTCTCATGTATTCAAATTGACTGGTTATTAATACCAGTGTATTACATTGGATTAATTATCCATTTTTACTTTTGATTAATGAAAGCTTATACAGCTGCAAAGCAATATTGCATTGTTTCATATCATATTTTGAGTGGAATTGTTTGTGTGAGATCTATTTGTGGGTTTTGTCTTGGTTCATAGATTCATGTGAGCTCAATTTTCATAGATATTGAAACCCTTAAGCCAATAGTGTAAAGCCAAATGTCAATAGAGAACCCATAAACTCTCAACTACGCATTTTGTCTTATGCACCCAATCATTTATTTATTTCAGAAGTTGGTTGAGGTAGTTAATGCATAGGGAATGGAAGAGTATGGCAGTCAAAATTCGTATTGGGGCGAGCCATAATTTTTGAAAAACGTGTTTTTCTTATTGGGAAATTAAATACCCAAAAATTGGTGCCCATTCCATTATTCACCCATACATTTCTCTCCCTCATGCAGATGGAGCTTATTGGGCATTTTTCCCTCACGTTTCTGCAAATCCTTCATTTCTCCATGGCTAGGAAACCCGTTTTTGTGTTGCTCAGTGGTTGGGAAGCAAAGATTCATGATTTGGGTGTTTAGGGAGGTCATTTTTTCCCTACAATGCCCAAGAACGTCTGTTGGGATCGAATTTCTCACCCAAGGTTGTTTTCCCCCATCTACAGTTTCGTTTTTGTTGCCAAAACGCTTTTCCTTCATGCCCAGCACTTGCGTTTGTTGTTATGTGCATCCTTGTTTGGTCTGTAAGACTTAGGAGTGGGAGAGGCATAGAATTGGCTTGATAAACCTAGTGAAGGGAGGAACCTTACAAAATATCAAGAGGGGTTGGCTATTCTTCTACGCACACCCTGAAGAGCACTAGAAGGGAAGGTATTGTCTGAGGGACTGTGTAGTAGTGAAGGGAATACTTCCTTGTGTTGGGTGTTTAGGTATTGTTGAGGCCAAGCTAGACAGATATTGTGCAGGTATCCATAGCTATGTGGTTCAGCTCACTAGCTAAGCAATTCATCCTTTCCGCTTCCTTAGCAGCCTGATAAACCCAACTGTAAATTGGCTTGGTTGAACCTTGGTGTGTTGTTTGCTATGTGTGAGCTTGTTGTTCCCTTATTCCTTGTGGAAATCATAACCAGCTCGAGGGTGGCATTTGTGCTGAGAGATTCAATGAGCACAACTTGCCTATGGTTGGGTGGAACATTGCAGCGACATAGCTAGCTGCGGGGAAGCTCATTTTTAAGATATGTGCCCTCTTGCATATTCTTTGCAATGTATTTGTTTTATGAATTAATATGAACATGCTGAATGTTTGAATGAGATTTGCTTCCATTGTATTTTAATGAATTATGCATCTGTATATGTATTTTTATATTCAATGCATTTTATATTATGTTCATGGGGATAGATCCCTAGATTCGACAGCAGTGTAGTCGCGTCCTCTCCGTCGAGTAGAGGGGAGGAGACATGAGAGTGCCTCTGCGTGGCCTTCATTCTCCTCTAAACCATTGCTCCTTACTCAACCAACTGAATCACCACTACTTCCAATTGCAGTTGAACTCTACATGCAAGATATTTATGCTCTGATATCAACCAATGCAAGCACGATACACCTATTGACTTTCCAGTCAAAAGCATATGGCACTAGTACAAAAGCGCGAATTTTTCCACGGAGGTTTTCCACGTTTCTTACTTTTTGGTGTAAAATCGAAAGCAACAGGAACGAGGCGTCGCTGTATCCATGCCTAGCCGTTGCTGTATCCACGCAGGGAGTCTTATCCGTCGCTGTATCCACAGATAAAGAGCTGGACGTCGCTGTATCCACGGCTATCCGTCGCTATAGCGACGGCGCCGTCTTTTGTTGACTTTTTACAAAAAGAAGGCGCGTCTTTTATTCCTCCAGGCACTCAAACACTCCATTTCCTCAACGATCGGCGACCTACATTTTCATGGCAGCAGAAATGCTCAATTCTCCTAACAATCGCAAAACATTGACCAGAGGCGGTCGTACTCGTTAAACCACTTGAAACCCACTTAAAATCTTCAAATCCACCGAACATCGCCCCGTTTCAGCCATGAAAGGCACGCAGAGCTTATCCGGTTCGACTTCAAATGGTAAGTAAATGTTCAAAACCATTCAATATTCGTTACTATGTTCAGCCCAAGTTCGATTCCCTAAAAGAGTTGTGTCAGTGTAAGAAGAAAATGAAATAAATCGCATCTGGGGTTTTACTTTTGGGTTATCTGGTTTGAATTTGTATTGGATTAATGGCGAAATGGATGGAAACCAGAGGACTGGATTTGTGTTTTATGTTATTTTTATTGTTTTGGGTGTTTTTGGATTAACAAATTTGCAGAATCCGAGGAGAGAGGTCGAGAAATGGAGGAGCTTCGTAGGGAGTTGGGGGAAGCAAAGTTAGCAAAGGAAAGGCTCGAGATCGAATCCCGTTCTATTTTAGACAGTCATCTGGTTATGTATTGGATTGTGCTATGACAAGGATCTGTTTCATAGTGGTTTTAACTTTTATCTCCCTGTTCTAGGGTTTCCCATGCTAAATATTGTGTCCTGACTCCTATGACACTGGTATTTTTGTTGGTGTTATGACTCTTTTCAGGTTATTTTTCTTTTTTAGTTGGGAGACTATACTATGCTGGTGATAATGGACATATAATGTTAATGTTATCATTATGATAGCTTAGTCTCTGAAGTTAGATAACTTTTGCCTTGTATTAGCATTTTGGCAATTACAAGGTGCTACAGCTTATGTTTGTGTTGGAAACAAGTGATGTAAATGTATAATAGTGTAACCCCAAGAGTTAAAGGAGATGCATCTTATCCTTGCAATTTATTTATCCCATGTATTTATTTTGGAAGCATTTTCTTCATAAACTATCTTACACAACTTATGAGTAGTAATTCCCGTATTGAATTGTCATGGATGTTGATTATTGCCTAAAGCAATAGAGATATATGCACTTACCTCTCTTCTTATAAGTTTTTTTTCCTATTGGTGGCTGTTAAAAGTTAAGCTTCCTTCTCAACTAATGGATTGCCTTTCACACAATGCCACCATGGAAAGCACCAGAATTTACTGCCGCCATTCCTAATTAAAAAAGTTGTAATTGTCTGATAGAACATTCTCAGTACTGACAAGAGTAACAAAAATTTTCTGAATTATGGAGGATCCAAAATGGCTTCACTTCCAACAAAATATTCGCTGCTCATTCTTAAATTTCCAGCTATAATTCTCTCACTTCCATCAGGCTACTTTTGAGATGGCTTGCTGCTTTTGAAGCTGACCTCTAAGAAAAACTTTAGGAAGCACTC
>LPNX010860897.1:102378-172528 GCA_001517045.1 Pseudotsuga menziesii | reverse complement strand
AGGAAGGCGAAGAGGCTGGTAATCAACCGCCTCATGAAATGTATAAATACAGGCATTTGCATTTGAATAATCAATTAATCGGGAGTTATACCTAACAAAAATTATAACCCAAACTTGATCTGCTATAGCATATTGCATATCTCTTAATTCTTTAGAAATATCAGGTTGAACAATGAAATAATCTAACAAATCCTCGTTGTTTTCTTCCTGAAAATCAAAGAACTGATTGATACTCAGGACAGGCTGAATGACTTCTTCTTCTTGTTCTTTGGTCTCATTAATCCATGACAGCTGATCTAATGTAGAAGGTCTTTGGGCATAAGGGTAAAGTGCAATTTGTTTCCTCTCTGTCCCATGTGAAATGAGCATACTTCCTGACCTACACCCTATGAAAGCATCCGATGTTTCCAACCAGGGCCTACCAAGAATCAATGGGTGACCTCCTAGGTTGGACTTTGGCTGTAGCACTATAAAATCAATAGGATACTCCCAGAAGTCTAAAGAAACAATGATATCTTCTAAGACCCCTTCAGGTGTAATTTTAGACCCATCAGCTAATTCAAAAACTGTTGTGGTTGGTCTGAGATTTGTCAAGTGAAGTTATTCCATTGTCTCTAGTGGCATGACATTAATGGCAGCACCTAGATCAATCAGCGTTTTTGGAATTGAAAATTTATTAATAGTAATTGTAACCATTGGGATTCTAGGATCTACATACTTTTCAATGAAAACAGTATTAGACATTAATCCTGCTAGATTGCCTACCACATGAATTTTTTATGGATCCTTCTTTCTTTTATTAAGGCATAATTCCTTAACTGCTTTAGTGTAAATTGGAATGTCCTTTATAGCCTGCAGTAGAGGAATTTTGACATATACATTTGTAAACTCATTCAAAACATCAAAATTAGGTAAGGAAATTGAAGTTTTTTCTTTGACCAACCTTTCTGTAAAAGGAGGTGAATAAGATACTAATGTTTTCCCTTTTTTACTGTGATTTTCTGACTGAGATTTTTTTGTATTTAATTTTTTTGGAGTTTTCTCATTTTCTGTTTGTTCTTCTAAGATAACAGGAGATTCTTTTTGTAAAGATTTCCCATATCTTAAATTGATATTTTTTAGTGGGAGAATTGAGTAAGGTAGTGCCATTCCATCATCAACATTATACATAGATCTGTCTATTTTATTATTTGGATTTGGAATTGGCTGAGCTGGTAATTGTGTAGGCCGAGGTGGAGGCTGATTGGATGGAAATTGAAGCTGTTGAGGTGATGGACCGAATTGAGGAGCCATATTGGGTTGTTGGAAAGATGGAAATTGGAAAGATGGGGCTTGGACTTGAGCCTGGTGGTATTGGGCATAGGCTGAAGGTTGTTGATAGGGCTGCAAATAGGCCTACTAATATGTTTGGTTACCATGGGCATATCCTCTCCAATTTGGAGCAGATTGGGCTAATGGAGGAGACCAAGTTTTCCAAGGCATGGGTGCACTCCATGAATTCTGAATAGGAGTTTGATAATTTGTATGAAATTGTTGCATAGGATCTTGAGACATACCTGAAGATCATGGCTGCCAAGGTCTTCGTTGTCCCATAAAGTAGAGAGACTCCATGCTTTGATTCTCCTCCATTCGAGATGCCTGCAATTATTTCAATTTGGGGAAGTCATCCGTTTTTTGATTAAAAGTACATAAGCCACAAATTTCAACAAAATTTAAATGACATTCTTTTAGTGGGTGTTTCTTTCTACATTTAGGACAAAAGATAGGTAAAGCTTGATCTTGATGGTCCTGGTGTTCTTCTCTCTTCTTGGTTTTTTCTACTTTGACTTGTGTGCCCAAGGTACTTAACAAATCAGCCTTGAAATCTTCTAGCAGATTTCCAAGCTCAGCTCTAGAGATGCCACTGTTTGCAGATCTAGTTACTTTGGTAGTGATATCCCTTTGGGCCAGTTCTAGCCTTTCCTCTTGAATATTTATGACATAAATCTTGTATCTCATCAAAAGGAAGGTAAGAGATGTCACCTTTTCCCATAACATTCAAAATATCCAAATACTCTTCTCTTATCCCTTTCAGAAATATTGTTCTAATCATCTCTAGTGTCAAAGAATTGTAATTAGATTTCTGTAGATTGTATGAGAATCTTTCCAAATAATCCTCCAAGCTCTCATCTTCCTGTTGAGTCATTCCAAAAATGTCATCTTTTAGATCTTTTGATCTGCAATATGCCTGATATTTTCAAAGAAAGATCTTCCTCATCTCATCCCAGCTAGTAATGGAATGCTCTCCTAAGCCCATGAACCATTTCAAGGCAGCTTCTTTAAGGGTAGCGGGGAATAGACGAAGCGTATGGGTGTCATCAGTGTATCCATAAGTTCGACACAAGATATCAAACTCGAATAGGAAAGAATCAGGATCTTCAGAGGTCAGGCCATAGAAGTTTGGTAAGACAGATGGTGGGATATTCTTCATTTTTACCTCTTCCCCTAGGATAATGCTAGTGTCCAAAATGGGAAATTTAAAGGTGGATTCCTGATCTCCTTCGGTTCTTTCATCCCTCTCATGTCTCCTTTCTTCTTCCCTTTCATGTCTCCTCTCTTCTTCTCTTTCATGTGGCCTCTCTTCTTCTCTCCTCTCTTGTCTTCATTTGTTTTCTATTTCCAGCATTCTCTCATATTCCCTTCTCTGTTCTGCAGTTGGCCCTTTTGATGTTTCTTCCTCAGCCATTTTAGAAGTACCCACTGTTGAGATGAATCCTTTTGGAAAAAGAAGGTCCTGTTACTTCTGTTTTTGGGGGGTTTTTGATAAATCTTCCTTTCCCATCTCTTTGTCTTGACATAAAGCTAAATCTACTCTATGTTTTGTTAAAATTTTTTGTTTTTATCAGAAAACTAAAGTTCCTAAGCCTGCTTCTACAATGCCTCCCCGGCAACGGCGCCAAATGTTGGGCTTCGATATACTGATGCAAATCAAACCTTGAGTTTATGTCAATCCGGGTTGGTAGACTTAGAGGCATATCCAAGTATTAGGACTCAAAGCTAGACTTGTTTGGAAATCTAGTTATCTATGAAATAAGCTTATTGAAAGATCAAGTTACTGTGGCTTGTAAACACAAAAATTCCCTTACAGGAACAGCTTCATTTGTTGTTTCATTTACACAACAATTTTTTGTGAAAGCAATTTATATATGAAAACTTCTGAGGTAATAAAAACGAATTAAGCCTAACCCTAAACTATGAACTATGAGATTCTGTCTATTATCCCAGCACTGAATAAAACAACCAGTCATCAATTTCCCTTACAGGAAAGCATTCATAATGTATAATTGTCCTTTAACACTTCATCATTGAATAAGCAAGTGATGTATAGAATAATGAGATCGTAGTCTGAACTAATCCTTAAATATGTAACCAATAAAATGACAAAGCTTATAAAAATGCAAGTGATGTACAGCATAATGGATCGTAGTCTGAACCATACTCCAGCATATAACCAATGAAATAACAGAGCTTTATAAAACTGATTGAAAGTAATTTAACTCGTTTGCAATAATGAAATCAAATCCTTCAGGAATAAAAACATACCATTAACACAATCCAAATCGTTGCAACAATCCAAATCGCATTTACTGGTAATGAAAGGGGTGTGCAGGCTCGACAATGGGGGCCCTCCAATGCCTCGTTCACACACACAATTGAAGAATCACAGAGCTTAAACTTTAAATTTATTCACTATAAAATCGATCATCCACAGTAATAGAAAAACGCAGTACCAAAACAGCCTATGTTTTCAGTCAAATCGTGATGCCCTTTGTCCTTTGTCTTATGGAGTATTTATACAAACTTAAAAGAAAACTAGAAATGATATTAATATGGAAACTAATTAATGACATCCAACCCTCAGGATCCTCTATCAGATCTATGAAAATCAACAAAATCAAAACTGCCCTGCTTTTGTGCTGAGTGGTGGCATAGGTGGTCGTCCTTGACTGACTTTGACTGGACACCTATGAGAGCCACATCATCTATCCATTGGAAGTTCAACCATCCTTGGACATTGAGGATCCTTTCCCTATCTTTCAATTCCCTCCTAGCTGGCCTACAAGTGATCAACCTTGGAGACATTACGGTAAGTTAGCACATCCTGTAATCCTGAATAAAAACCTTAGTTTAAATGCTTCAAAAATCTCAAAAATTCAATTTGTTAAAAAGCAATGACATTTATACCTTTTAACCAAAGTTTGTGGGTGAACTTTAAAGCTTTATAAATCAGTATGAAGGTTTTACGGAGGATAATGGAGGAGTTTAGGTGACAAAAAGAGGTTAAAATGGTGCCCAACATCTCCCCCAAGAGGAAGCTGCTGCATGTCCCCATGCCAAAAATATTCGACCCTGTTTAAAACCAAAAACCAAAATTGTGCTACTAATCATCTTGCTTCTAATCTCTTGTCTGTGATGATGCATCTGTTGAAGCCCGAGATGCATAAAGTACCTTCAGTCTCTCATACTTAGCTTTATAACTCTTCTTTTGCTTATACCATCTGTATGCTTGTTTGGAGATGCGTGTCCTCTGAACCTTCAGCTTCCAGTTGACTTCTCTTAACTTCTCATTCCTGAGCTCTAATTCCTTTATTTCAAGCTTCAATATCCTAATCTTTCCACTGTTTTTGGGAGTCTTTTTCTTTTTCATTTTCATTGGAAGATGGACAGAATTGGTATCCATCCCCAATTCTTCATCTTTTTGTACTGAATCTTCTTTCTTTTCCTCTTCCACAGTATGTTGCTCTGAGAAAAGAGAAGCTAAGTCTTTTAGTTTTTCCTGTCTTGATTTCTTTTCCTTTTCCTTCTCTTGCTGATCCAAGAAGAGATTGATTCTTTTTGTCTGCTTGATCACTTCATCAGTGTCTTGGATATCCTGCCCTATCTCATCTACTGGATATTCTTCCTGACTTCCCAAGGTTTGTATGTGGTCATACTGCCTCTGCTAGCTTTCATCATCTTTTTCCAATGCTGACTTACTTTGAGCTTTCTTATACTTCCTTGGCTTTCTTTGATAAGTGGTGAAGATCTGCTCTTGTTTTTTAAACTATTTTTCTTCTCTCATCACACTCCTAGTTTGTATCCTTCTCTGAGGCTGTTTTGAGCTTGCTGCCTCAGATTTGTCTTCATCATCAGTAACTAGCAACACCTCTTTCTTTTTCTTTTTCCCCTTTGGCGGTTTTGAGCTTGTTGCCTCAGGGTATGTTATCATCAACAATTCATCTTCTTTTAAACCTTCTTCAAGCAATTCCTCTTGCTCTTCAAACTGATTGTGAACTAAAGTGCAATTTGTTTCCTCTCTATCCCATGTGAAATGAGCATACTTCCTGACCTATGAAAGCATCCGTTGTTGCCAACCAAGGTCTACCAAGAATCAATGGGTGACCTCCTAGGTTAGACTTTGCCTGTAGCACTATAAAATCAACAGGATACTCCCAGGATTCTAAAGAAACAATGATATCTTCTAAGACCCCTTCAGGTTTAATTTTAGACCTATCAACTAATTCCAAAATTGTTGTGGTTGGCCTGATATTTGTCAAGTGAAGGTATTCCATTGTCTCTAGTGTCATGACATTAATGGTAGCACCTAGATCAATCAGCATTTTTGGAATTGAAAAATTATTAATAGTAATTGTAACCATTGGGATTCCAGGATCTACATACTTTTCAATGAAAACAGTATTAGACATTAATCCTGCTAGATTTCCTACCACATGAATTTTATATGGATCCTTCTTTCGTTTATTAAGGCATAATTCCTTAACTGCTTTAGTGTAAATTGGAATGTCCTTTATAGCTTGCAGTAGAGGAATTTTGACATATAAATTTGTTAACTCATTCAAAACATCAAAATCAGGTAAGGAAATTGAAGGTTTTTCTTTGACCAACCTTTCTGGAAAAGGAGGTGAATAAGATACTAATGTTTTCCCTTTTTGACTGTGATTTGAATGTTTTCCCATAACATTCAAAATATCCAAATACTCTTCTCTTATCCCTTTCAGAAATATTATTGTTCTAATCATCTCTGGTGTCAAAGAATTGTATTTATATTTCTGTAGATTGCATGAGAATCTTTCCAAATACTCCTCCAAGCTCTCATCTTCCTATTGAGTCATTCTAAAAATGTCATCTTTTAGATCCTTTGATCTGCAATATGCCTGATATTTTCGAAGAAAGATCTTCCTCATCTCATCCCAGCTAGTAATGGAATGCTCTCCTAAGCCCATGAACCATTTCAAGGTAGCTTCTTTAATGGTAGCAGGGAAAAGACAAATCTTATGGGTGTCATCAGTGTATCCATAAGTTTGACACAAGATATCAAACTCGAATAGGAAAGAATCAGGATCTTCAGAGGTCAGGCCATAGAAGTTTATTAAGACAGATGGTGGGATATTTGTCATTTTTACCTCTTCCCCTAGGATAATGCTAGTGTCCAAAATGGGAAATTTAAAGGTGGCTTCCTGATCTCCTTTGGTTCTTTCATCCCTCTCATGTCTCCTTTCTTCTTCCCTTTCATGTCTCCTCTCTTCTTCTCTTTCATGTCACCTCTCTTCTTCTCTCCTCTCTTGTCTTCATTTGTTTTCTATTTCCAGCATTCTCTCACATTCCCTTCTCTGTTCTGCAGTTGGCCCTTTTGATGTTTCTTCCTCAGCCATTTTAGAAGTACCCACTGTTGAGATGAATCCTTTTGGAAAAGAAGGTCCTGTTACTTCTGTTTTTGGGGGTGTTTTGATAAATCTTCCTTTCTCATCTCTTTGTCTTGACATAAGACTAAATCTACTCTATGTTTTGTTGAATTTTTTTGTTTTTATCAGAAAACTAAAGTTCATAATACTGCTTCTACAATGCCTCCCCGGCAATGGCGCCAAATGTTTGGCTTCGATCTATTGATGCAAATCAAACCTTGAGTTTATGTCAATCCGGGTTGGTAGAATTAGAGGCATATCCAAGTATCAGGACTCAAAGCTAGACTTGTTTGGTAATCTAGTTATCTATGAAATAAGCTTATTGAAAGATCAAGTTACTGTGGCTTGTAAACACAAAAATTCCCTTACAGGAATAGCTTCATTTGTTGTTTCATTTACACAGCAATTTTATGTGAAAGCAATTTATATATGAAAACTTCTGAGGTAATAAAAACAAATTAAGCCTAACCCTAAACTATGAACTACAAGATTCTGTCTATTATCCCAGCACTGAATAAAACAACCAATCATCAATTTCCCTTACAGGAAAGCATTCATAATGTATAATTGTCCTTTAAAACTTCATCATTGAATAAGCAAGCGATGTACAGCATAATGAGATCGTAATCTGAACTACTCCTTCAATATATAACCAATAAAATGACAGAGCTTATAAAAATGCAAGTGATGTACAACATAATGGGATCGTAGTCTGAACCATACTCCAGCATATAACCAATGAAATAACATAGCTTTATAAAACTTATTGAAAGCAATTTAACTCGTTTGCAATACTGAAATCAAATCCTTCAGGAATAAAAACATACCATTAACACAATCCAAATCGCATTTACTGGTAATGAAAGGGGTGTGCAGACTCGACAATGGGGGCCCTCCAATGCCTCGTTCACACACGCAATTGAAGAATCACAGAGCTTAAACTTTAAATGTATTCACTATAAAATCGATCATCCACAGTTAATAGAACAATGCAGTACCAAAACAGCCTGCGTTTTCAGTCAAATCGTGATGCCCTTTGTCCTCTGTCTTATGGAGTATTTATACAAACTTAAAAGAAAACTAGAAATGCTATTAATATGGAAACTAATTAATGACATCCAGCCCTCGGGATCCTCTATCAGATCTGTGAAAATCAACAAAATCGGAACTACCCTGCTTTTGTGCTGAGTGG
Source organism: Pseudotsuga menziesii (assembly GCA_001517045.1). Taxonomy (NCBI): domain Eukaryota; kingdom Viridiplantae; phylum Streptophyta; class Pinopsida; order Pinales; family Pinaceae; genus Pseudotsuga; species Pseudotsuga menziesii. Next base: position 164,614 of record LPNX010860897.1, on the reverse strand, counting down.
TGGCATAGGTGGTCATCCTTGACCGACTTTGACTGGACACGTGTGAGAGCCACATCATCTATCCGTTGGAAGTTCAACCATCCTTGGACACTGAGGATCCTTTCCCTATCTTTCAATTCCCGCCTAGCTGGCCTGCAAGTGCTCAACCTTGGAGACATTACAGGAAGTTAGTACATCCTGTAATCCTGAATAAAAACCTTAGTTTAAATGCTTTAAAAATCTCAAAAATTCAATTTGTTAAAAGGCAATGACATTTATACCTTTTAACCAAAGTTTGTGGGTGAACTTTAAAGCTTTATAAATCAGTATGAAGGTTTTATGGAGGATAATGGAGGATTTTAGGTGACAAAAAGAGGTCAAAATGGTGCCCAACAGGCATCATATAACATGATCTCATTTACAGGGTGCTTTCATTAGCTTATAATCATTTCTTTTATCAAGACTTTTTAGGTAGGTTAGTCAACTAAGTTAGGCATCTCTAAACCTCCTTACATGTTGTATTACCTCATGTATATAGGTAGTTTTTCAGTACTTAATGAGAATTAGAAATTCAAAATTTCAATTAATCAACTTAAAAATAAGATAAGGTCGGTGATTTTCAAAGTTGTTCTCTCAACACAATTAATTTCAGTTACTCCTAGCGCTATTCAGATCCCAATCTCAACACTAAAACTAGGAGTTACACTTAGTGCAATTCCAGAGCCTCTCAGTCAAAACTAATGCTAGGATGTACTTGTACAATACACCTAGGGATACAATGGCCAAGGATCCGATGCTCCATAGATTATGCTCAACATCAATTTCGAATGATCCATGGATTATTCCCAACACTTCCAATTCTTATAATTCATGTGCTCCAGAGCTTATGCTCAACACAAACTCTTATCACTCATGTGCTCTAGAGCCTACGCTCAACACAAGATCTCATCACTCATGTGCTTGAGGGTCCACGCCCAACACTTTATAGAACTCAATCATGCATTCAGCCTTCTACACATTTTATCACAATAATCATCTTAGTATATATGCATTTAAGGTAAATCACATAATATAGATCCAGTACATCGTACTATGACAATAATCTTTTCCATTACAATCCATGCCCAATATATGCAGTCGCTTATGCCCAATATATCTAAGAAATCATCATACTCATGTGCAGTGGGTCCTTATGCTTGATATACAAACATAAACATCAAAGTAACTCATGTGCAATGGGAATCATTCCCATTATAGTTAAGGTCAAAATTTGGGATATTACATTCATCAGAAGGCCACAGTGTTTCCAAATAATTTTCGAAGAAGAGCTAAGAAGTCTGTTGTGTTGTTGTAGTCTTCTTGCATGGAATGAGAATAGCCATCTTGGAAAATATATCGAATACTAATAATATCACGTCATCCTGATTTTTGGTAGTAGGATACCCTGTTAGGTAGTACATAGAAATAGATTCCCTTGGTCGACTAAGAACCGACAAAGTCGAATAAATTCCTTGTCATGGATTGAACGGTTTAGCAATGGAAAAAAACACGCACGGTTGAATGTACCTATTGACGTCAAATTTAAGTGAAGGCCAATAGAAATAAATTTGGAGGATAACAAGAGTATTTTCTACTCCAAAATGCCCTGCAGTCTTGTTGTAGTGTTCGTCCCGAATTAGTTGATGTCAATGCTCATTTTTCACCAATCAGTACACAAAGCTATCCAAGCTGTATAGTATGGTGTCATTCAAGAATTATTTTGTAGTATACATTGTGTCGATCTAAAGCTATCAATAAATTGTAGAGAAGCCACAATTTACAGAATACAATTATGACCAAGTGGTGGTGATGTAACCTTGCATACTCATCATTGTAGAAAGTAGAGTAATGGGTGGTCGACTGAGACAATTGGATGTGGCATTGGATTTACCTTTCTGATACTTAATTACCAATTGAAATTTTTGTAGGTAATTAATCCACTCAAGTCATTGAAATGTTTTTAATTTTGACTGTGATGGGGCTAACTATAAGGGATTGTGGTTAGTAAGGATGTCTGTTTCCTTCCCAAGGATGTAATGCATCCATTTCTTAAGGGATTTCACAATAGCATACAATTATTTTTTGTACATCAAATACTTTCTAACAGTGCCGTTGAAATTTTCAGAATTAAAAGCGACTGGGTGACCAGAATAAGTGGTCACTTCTCTTAAAGCATAGTCTAATGCGTCCATGTCAATCTCAAAAGGCTGATGGAAATCAAGTAACATAAGTACTGGTGCAGTACAAAGATTCTTTTTGAGTTTCTCAAAATCTTTTTGTTGTGGCAATGTCCATTTGAAGATAGTTTTCCCATTTCTCTTAGTAAACTAATTCAAGGGATAGGCTATGTGACTGAAACCGAGTATGAACCGTCGGTAAAAATTCGTCAAACCAAGAAAAATTCTTAGTTCATGAATGTTTTGAGGAATGGTCCAATATTTGAGGATATGTACTTTTTATGGGTCGTCATGAATGCATGTAGATTCAATTACATACCCCAAATATGTGATGTTTCTCATCGCAAATGAGCATTTGTCCATGTTCAAATATAGTTGATTTTTCTTGAGAGTGTCGAAGACTCTTTGAAGTTGTCCGGCATGTTCTTCCCATGGTTGAATAAAAATAAGTATATCGTCGAGATATAAAATGACACACTTACTTATATATCGCATGAAGGTCACAGGTGCATTGGGTAAACCAAAAGGCATGAATAACCATTCAAACAATCATTCCTTGGTCTTCAAATAAATTTTACATAGATCAGTGGACTCGATAGGAATATGATAGTATCCCAACTTGAGCTTGAGATTAGTAAAGAATTTAGCACCTTTGAGATAGTTGATGACTTCATCTATCGTTGGAAGAGGGTATCTATTCTTCACCAATTTTTTTTGAGAGCCCAGTAGTCGATGTACATGCACCAAGTCCCATGTTTCTTTGGAACGAGAATGACTGGACTTCCATAAGGAGAGGTGTTCAGTTGGATGTGGCCTTTGTTGGTTAAATCCTGAATTTGTCTATGAATCTCTTCATTCTCGAGAATGGATCTTCTATAAAAAAATGTGTTAGGTAATGAAGAACCAAGAACAAGTTCAATGTAGTTTTTGACCTGGAAATGTTGAGGTACTCTGTTTGGCTCTTGAAATGCGTTATGGTATTCATTAAGAATGTGGACGTTCTATTGTTGTTATCGGGAGCTTCAATAGTCAATGAGTCGACTGGTTGTTGCAGTCTTCTTGAAATATTGAGGATTCATCATGATCAATGTGAATTTCTTAGCATGGTTGATAATATTCTTTGTCTGTTTGGAAGAGATCAGTGCAATCGTTGGTGTAGGTTGTCACTCTGATATGCCATACCAATTGTTCCAAATTTTGACAATCACATTTTAAGGCTGTGACTGATAACTTACATATCAATCACATAGGTAAGGTTTCATAAATAGGGCGTCGATAATGGAAAGTGATTCCACATCACAAAGTACTTCATCTTCAAAGGGATTAATGAAGTAGGTGAGTCCACATTGTCGAGTGATCTGTAATTCCTATCCATCCTTCATCCAACTAATATTGTAAGCTTAAGGATGTGGAGTTGTGACAAGACCATGTTTCTTCACAAGATCTTCAGAAATGAATTTCTTCTGGCTACCATTATCCACAATTAGATGCAATAGATTATTTTGAACCCATATCTATGTATGGAATGGGAATTCTCATTCCCCCTTGTCAATGATGGTCGAGGTTATCAGAGTGTTAGATGTCGATATCAAAAGGGTCGATGCTTCTAGGTCAGATTCCTACTAGCATTTTATTGTACAAGTTGGATGTCAACAATTTTTCCAAAAATGTCTTCTGAGCTTTGCATTCTGACGTATCATGCCATGACGAATTATGATAGTCACACCATTTCTTGGCAAGGGGATACTTTCTATGTTCCCTTTTTTCTTTTGGAGATTGCTTCTTGTGATAGTATAGATTTGGTGGAGTTAGCTGAGAAGGGTTCCATAACTTGTCAAATTCAGCTGGTGACTTCTTGTCGGATGTTCAACCTATCGGCTTCGTCATGAAACGTGCTTTTCATTTTTTTTATATTCAATCTTTTTGGCATAGTGGAATGCATCTCAAATCATACTTACAGTTAGAAACTCCATCTCTTGTTGAATGTATGAGGATAATTCATTGACTTACTTCTTGTTAAACTCCATCTCTTCCTAGATGCCAAGTCTAGCCATGAGTGGATAGAACTTGTTGGTGTAACTCTATAAGGACTGGTCTTTCCATTTCCTTAGATGCTACCACTTCTTATAATTATCTGTAATGTACTTGGGTGGGTAGAATTCCTTTTGGATGTACTCAAAAAATTTATCCCATGTGTCTATGGGGTCTCCTTATCACTCCTTCCTTGTCAGTAGAATCTCCCACTAGTGGTGCATAGATGTTGACATCTTTAAGTATGCAATGGTGATATTTTCATCTTCCTAGAGTTGATTTACAGAGTAATATGATTCTAGTTGTTGTAGAAAATTGTTTACGGATTTTGTGTCAATCTTGACTTCAATATTTAGTATGTCCAGATTCATTTGCACCTTAAATGGCCTGATTTTTTTGGAGTGTGATCTCATCGAGGATCATCCAAATTTCAAAGAAAATCACATGAGAATCTTGTTGAACTGGGATAACATTTCGGTTCGCTATCGAGCTAGTGCCTTCTCTATGAGTTGCTTTGTCTCATCAGTTGCATGTCCATTTTTTGTTTCTTCATCCATCTTCTCTAAAATCAAAGGTAGGGTATTCTTGAATTCTTGAGTTTGCGAGCGTGTTTGAATAGGCATAAGTCAGGTAACTTCAGTAAAAGTCTCTACACAACTTAAGCTCTGAATATGCTCTAATACCAATGATCTGGGTGCCCAAGTGCACGTCGGAGGAAAACATTTTGATTAAATGAATTGTGCATTGTTATGGCAGAAGCATATTAAAGTAAGCAAAACTGGAAATACACTACACAGATAGAAAGTATACACACAGAAAAGTGCAATAATTTGAACCAATCTTTGTTTCTCTATCATTTCTCTATTACTTGATTTCATTTTACAATAGTATACATGCTTATATAGGATTCTTAGATGCTTGGGTGACTCCCTATTATGTTAAGTTACAAAGAAGTTAGAATAGTTCCAAAGTTCAATCATTACAGATGTCTAGACAATAGAGAGAAAATATGGCTTAGTCATGTTGATATGCTGGAGTCGATGATGCATGTCAAGATGTGGAACCTGTCGAGGTTGTGTTGATGCTAAACCTATCAAAGTTGATGTTGAACCTATCGAAGTCGATAAACATGCCAAAATTCTAGGTGGATCGATTTGTTTCCATGCCACTGTGAACAAGGCTTTTACGTAAAGGCTCCAAGTAAGAGGGGTTGATTATTTGTTGTTAGATATAATTCAATAGGAAGGAAAGTAAAGTACACTATAGAGGAAGATGATGATATTGAAGAAGATTAAGATGATGTAGATAAGTCTTAGCAGGATGATTTCTTGACAGACGATTTAGATGGAGAAGATGAACTAGATGTAGGAGACGATATAGTACAAGATATTGATGATGATATCGATTAATATATGTTTGAAACTAACAATGATGTCGATGATGATGATATAGTCAATCCTTTGAAAATTGTTTCTGAATCACATGTCGATTTGGATGAAGAAGAAGATACATAAGAATATTGATACAAACATTGATTTGGATGAGATACATAGCTATATATGTTAATTTGTATGAATTATTCTCTTTAAATAATTTATATAGGTGGGTTTATGACATTTGTATAAGTTTTATGCAATTTTTTTTATCCTATGTTAGATGTTTCTTTTGATGTAAAAACATGAAATAGTGTCCATAGCATACGACATTGTGTTAAACCAAAATTATAATTTATGAACACATGATAATTTACTTTACCTTAATTTTTTTTTTGGTAGTTTATATCCCTAAATCTAATTAGAATGTTGCTTTCGATTAATTTATATTTTGTAGATCGGGTATTCAGGAATTAAGAGAGATGTGAGGGTGAGGGGAAGGTCCATATGAGCTTCCATGTTCATTTGGTTGGCATTGTTTAGTAGAGAATAAATTATTCTTGAAACCAAGAGAAGTTCATTCATCTATATATCATTGAACCTTGCTTGTAGACAACATTTCATTTTTAAATAATTGATGAATCTTGTGCAATTTATCATGAAGTACTTGTTTATCGACAGTATTTCCCTTCCACTATATTCAGGAATGTGCACAACTAAAAGACATTGTACTATCAGTAGACATGACCAACAATGTCAATGACCTATGAACAGGGCCAACATTGAGTATGCACTAAAATTTGACCTGAGAATATTGTTTGCATGCCTTCATGATATGGAAGGATTTTTGGACTCAAATATGACTCACGCACCCATTAGTACTATCTATCATTGATGACGTGGGAATGGGGCCAACGTTGATATTTTTTCAATTTGTTCTTGTATGGACTAAAATTTGACATGTTTAGAGTGGGCACATGTGTTGATGGTATGGGAGGGGTTTAAGACTCAAAAATGACTCACACAAACAACTAATTATAGTTTGTTAAATTAATCCTTCAACATATCCAATGTTGTAATTTAGTGTGTTGAAAAAAAAATCCTTCTCGTATGTATCTAAATGCTCTCAAAAAATCATATTTAAATATTTCCCAATTTCTCCCTAACCCCCAAGACTTATGGTTTCACCACAGGAACTAATAGTTAATTGAGATTTAGGTACATTGTAATGTCCCTTAATTCTATAAATAAATAAAAAATGTATCATCCCCAAAACTATTAGGATCTAAGGGTAATCTAAAATTACTTCAATATTGTATAAACTTATTAGGAACGATACTTGTATTCGCATTCTGGATTTCTCTCATAGGTTAATACATGGTGTTCTAGTTTCTTTTGGTGATGTTTATGTTGTTTATCAGTTAAATGATATTTTTTGTGCGATTCATAGTCTATTTACTATTGGGCACTCTATATGCAAGTTAATTAAAGCCAACATATAGAATGTTCAATATAAATTGTCAACCCAGGAAAGTCCTTTTATTGCAAAGATAATTTACACTGTCTGTGCTTAACCACTAAGTAGTTGATGATGTTGAATAAACTATCCTACCTATTTTTCTCAGCCAAAATGGCACTTCTCCATCTGAGTACCGACATTCCTCATGTTGGTACACAAAAGGACAAATTTGGATTGAAGTGACCAAAACACTATATATGGGCATGACCTTTGATGCATTATTCTCATACCAGCCTTATATGCTTTTATTATGGATTTTGGGTTGCATACGTGACTATGTGCATTGCAACTCGTGTATCATACGTGAGTATTTGCATTGCAACCTGTGTATACTTTCATACGCGAATTCCCTTTGAGAAACTCGTGTATCATACACAAGTTCCCTATATTAATACTCGCATATACTTTAATTTGACATTAAAAAATATAAATAGAGATTAAATGAGATTAGTTGGGGCCTAATCCATAACTATTCCAACCATCTCAACCATCCCAACCTTCAAAACCACTCTATTTCCCAAAGTATAAATAGAGGCCTTGGGGTGGGGGCTAATTAATCAATTTTCGAGAGAAAATTTATCCTAGTGGTATATCTTCAGAATCTTGGAGCAGCAGAACTCAGAGTCCTTTGGTTGCAGAGGAGTCCTTGTCTCAGAAGCTGGTTTGTACTCTTATCTTATTCATTGATTGTTAATAAAGAGAATTCTTCTTCCAATCTTGTATTGTGCTTATTTCATGTATATTGGTTAATGAATATGTTTGTTTATATGATTAATATGCTTTTAATCTAACCTCTTATATATATATGCATGAGATATTACTTGAAGGATTTACTCTTTTCAGGTGAAAAGGTGCAACCCTATAAGCTTTGAAGAGGATTGGAGCGAGAGAAGATCAAGCTTGGATCAACCGTCATTAATCAGGTAAGTCAACATTTTCTTCCTATTTTCTTTCCATTCTCTGTAAAATACTGATTGTATGAAAGTTAGTAGTAAGTTGGTAACCCTAGACCCTAGGTTACAAGGGTGCTTTATCCTGAACAACAAAACAGGTGACTCCACTGGGGAGTCCAACTTGTTGTGGGTTAGTCCTGTCGATACTTTTCCAGTATTTGCTCTTATTTTGAGTGTGGTCTATCTATGTTGCCTTTCGTTTGCAGTATAGTATGTCCAGAGTCCTTTATTGTTTTTTCTTTGAAAAAAATTCATGTTGTATACGCAGGTTGTTGTTACTTACAATCACGTATAACAACTTGTATCCACGAGTTGCTCTATAAGACAGTCGTGTATGGTACGTGAGTCGCTCTATAAGAGAGTCGCGTATATCCTATAGCAGCATAAATTTTGGCTAGGGTTTTCTTGTCCCTGTCTTGAGTAATTTTTTCTGCTTAGGGGTCTACTGTTGTTGGCATGATTCTGTAAGTCGAAATCCCTGGAAGCCATACTTTTTGCTTGTTGTTAATCCTTTGAGTTTTTCTTTGTTTGAATTTTCTTTCATCTAGTGACTGGAAGTTGGCCCTCCTACTTGGTCTATGAGTTTGGTGCTGTGTGTCTGAGACGGTGATCAGGGCTTTAGATACCTTATACTTTGTGCTGCTTTGTGTAGTGTAAGTTTTCCACTCGCTCTTTAAGTCAACCTAGTGGATTTTATTCATTAGTTTTTTTTTTCCAAGTCAAGTTTTTCATCAAAGTTTTCTTCATGTTGGTTGAATTTGGTTGGTGTGGGTCCTCGATACTTCTTTTTTCTTTTTATATGTTGTGATGATTCAACCTTACTCAAAAATTTGCATTTATATGCATTATAGTTTTTGAAGAATTTGAAAAAGTGAAGAAAAACATCTTATGCTTTTTGCATTTAGTCACACTTAGTAGTTTTCTTTTCAGTATTTTCAAATAAATTTCAAAAATTATAAAAAGAAGTCTTAGTTTTTTTGACACTTCGTTTCAATTTCATTAGCTTATATTTACAAAAAAAAATGGTTTAAGTAGTTTCATTTTGCTTTGGAATTTGTTTTATACATCATTTTGCTTTTTCTTATTGAGTCTATAATATCACAGTCATTCACACCATTTACCTTCTGACTAAGAAAAACCCTTAAAATGAACGATATAATTTAAAATTTATGAGTAAGTTTTATTTTATAGGGTCATACACCAACTAGCTTCGGCTAGACTTGTGGAATAGGAAGTTTAAACTCTCCACAAGTTTTTAAATTCAGACATACTTGGCCAATCGATAGGTAAACCCTTTTCTATGTTGATTGTATCTGGGAAGCTCCTCTCAAATGGGAGTTAAGCACGAGGTCGTGTGGAGGCTTGGACTGAGGAGATAACCCTCTGATTCCTTGTCAAAGCATAGACCAGGGTTTTTGTGCATCTGTGGATTCTGTCTTAGACAGAGTTTCAAGCTTTGCTACCCTACCCATGTGTATGAACCAGGCTTGTGATTGTCCCCCCAGACTGTCAATATAGTTGAGGTAGCCTTTAGTCTCTCTGACATCTAGGGTTCATACATAGGTACACCGGAAGGCTTTTTTCAGTTGACCTTGGACGAGCTTGGAAGGTAACCCTTGTAGAAAGTGTGGGAGGGCAGTGGGTGATTCCTCCACTTGTTCATAAGAACATCTTCAAGGACACCAAGTAATTATCTATCATCTTTCTTCTAGAAAGCATATCTTATACCCCTTGTGTTTGTTATGACTTTAGGAAATTTTGTAATGTTTTTTATGTGTATTGTTTGTGTTTAGTCGATATTATGGTGTTAAGAGTCAAATTTTCAATTGTGGAGGACCTACCTCTCAGAAGGTCAAGAAGGTTGCAAAACCTTCCTCCGTTTTTTATAGTGGGACCTCCACCGCCCCCTCAAAGGAGAATATTAGACATAGATGGTTCTTTTGAACCAGTAGGAATTAGTAAAGTTATGGGTGAACCATAACTTAGGACAAACTAGGTTGATACAACCACAGTAGAGATCAAAAACTTGTAGGCTGACGAGTTTGCGAGAAACTTTAATTCACCTCTTACTGACCTAAACGATCTAGTGATTATCCAGTGATTATCTAAGGATGTCTAATGCAGGAGAAAGTCCTTCGACCTAGTCACTTCGGCTAAAGGAGTGCCACCTCCCCCAGTATGTGCCCCTAGAACAAACATACCTACTACTCCTTTAACTCGAGCTAACCAGGTGGTTCAACCGTCGGCTCCAACAAATGTAGTAGGAACTCCTGGTGGGGTGGTCATTGGGATCCCTAGTGTACCTTCTGCTTCAACTTATTTTACACACACTTCTCAGAGTGGTCCTGTTGGATCCTCTTCATTTGTCCAGAGTTTTCCTTGGAATGGGGGGAACATTCCCCCATCCACTCCATATGTAGGTCCAACACCTGCATATGTAGGGGTGTAGTTGAGAAACACTAACCCTTATGGTTAAGGTTTCCAAATGCCAGTTTTGGATCCTTTCACGAGCTATCCTTTTTTTCTTTTCAGTGGAGGGATACCTGCTCCAGTTTCAACTGGGGCATCTCGAACCTCATACACTGCACCACATATGAACAATCCACTGGCTTATGGGTGGAATCCTTTCCAATGCGGTCCAACTACTTCACAATCAGTAGCTACGGGAAACCCCGCCTTCACATTTTGGAACCAGGGGGGAAGTCCTTCTACTTCCTAGGCCGGTACTTTTCATGCTCTGGTTCTGCCCAAGCTTCCTTTCCTGGCAACCTTGAATTTGCCATATTTTTCCAAACTAATGAATGAACTGGTAATACATGATTCCTCATGGCCACCTATCCCTACCAAACTACCCTCGGATATCCCAAAATTTGAAGGCAAAGTTGGTGAAGACCTAGGGGCTCATATCACCACCTTTCACTTGTGGTGCTCCTCTAACTCACTGAACGAATGACACCGTTCAGTTGAGATTTTTCCAAATAAATCTTACTAGTGCCGCAACAAATTGATATATTGAACTTCCCTCTGATGTGTTTGGTATTTTTTGGGACTTAGCTAATGCGTTCCTTAACCATTTCCAACTTCCTGTCCGGTATGATGCTGAGACAGACTTATTGTCCACCTTTCGGCATGACAAAGCCACTCATATTTCAGATCATATCCAAGAGTGGAGAAGGTAGAAGAGTCTCATTAAGGCCACTATCCCTCCCAATTTTTTACTAGAATGGTTCCTTAAGTCCTTATTGACATATATATCTAAGGACATATCCACTTCGGTAGTAACTAATGAGGAAGAGGTTATCCTTAGGGCCCAGCAGTCAGATTTGATATATTCTCAATCTGGGATTTTATATGAAAGCATCCCTGATTCACCAAGACCAACACATAGTGTTGAAAAACATAATCTTGGACCCCATGCCAATGGTGTGGTTGGTTCAGTGAAATCTCCCACTGTGGATTCTTTGGCTAAATAGCTCCATGAGTTGTCTGTCAAACACTCTACGGTAGAGGAAACAAAGGCTTCCCCCTCACCCCATAATGAAAATTTCTTTACACAGTCTTCCCAAAAGGGCAATCAACAGCCCAATGGGAAAAATTAAAAGGGGAAGAAAGGTGAAGGAAACCAAAACAAGCCAAAACCCACAAACAATGCTAATTGGGGGGGGGGGGAAGAGAAGAAGAAGGTGAAATCTCCATGTAAGTTGTGCTAGGAAGATCACCTGACCCATCAATGTCCCCTTATGGACCAAGCTCAGAAGCTACTGAAAATTCAACAGCCGGCTGTCTTCAAGGATCCTTTTCCCCATGGACAGAATTCTGCTTCAGCTTCAAATGTAGCAGGGAGCACCCCAAATGCCATTGATCCAAATTATATCAACATGGTTCGATCCCAGACATTACTCCAGAATAGGAATAAGAACTATGAGATGGAAGCTCTAGAGAAGGTTAAGTCTATAGGTGAAAATTCTAACCCTCTCACAATTTAAAAACCTACCGAAATTATGCCCAAGATACCAAAAGGTGTCTTCAAGAAAACATTGCACAATCCTAATGCTAGGGCTGCATCCAATTACTCTGTAGTTAAATATTTATCCCAAACCCCTTATGCAATGTCAGCTTTAGAGTTGTTATAGAGTTTTCCTGCCCAGCGGGATGTGCTCTTAGCAGCCTTAGGTAGTATGGATTCATCGAGCCTGATGGTGAAGTTTAATTTGTCTGATGTCAAAATTCCCCTACCATATCATGTATCCTTATCGATAGACATCATCTATGGTGGAAAAACCATTGGAAGGGTAGTTTTCAATGAGGGTTCTTCTACATGTGTCATGTCCTTGTCTTATTGGAAGGTTCTTGGGTCTCAAGAGCTAGTTCCATCGAACACCCTACTTATTGTTTTCAAAGGAAGATCATTTCATCCACATGGTATCCTAATAGCTTTCGAGATAAAGTTGGCATGGAAGGAATTGTCTGTTAAGGTAGAGGTGATTGATGCACCATTGGATTATAAATTGCTTCTAGGGAGAAGTTAGACTTATGCCATGTCTTCTATTGCATCATCCATTCTTTGGGTAGTAGTTTTTCCACGTGAAGGGAAGTTGGTTACTATAGACCAACTCAGTTTTACTCGAAAGGGCCACATGGAAACTAATGATTCCACCGTACCATTGGTTGTGTTGGAGACATTTACCACCATACACACTCATTTTGGTCAATTTGGCCTAGTTAAAACCACTATCTTATGTTTTATTGACTTAATTGACATCATAGGAGCACTATATGACATCAGCATGAGCACACCCACACCTACCTTCAATTAAGGAGGCTAACTTAGCCTTCTCCTACATTTGGAGATGCTAACTGGAACACTCCGAGGGTGATGTGAGTGACATAAATGTACTTTATTGCTAATTGATGGTTAGAAACAGTTAAACATTGTAGTGAAGGTTCCTTTCTTCATTAAATTGATTATTTAATGATTGTTTAATGAACTAGAGTCAACAGGGGTGCCTCCAACCACTTCTGATGGTCAATTACACTTCAGTTAACCTCATCGGGGTTCATTAGAGTCATTGATGCACTACCACTTGTTGGTTGGCTTGTAGTGACATGTATCTAAGCTACTTTTAGTTAGAATATGTAATTTATTGCACTCTGACTTTAGTTAGGGCTCAGTTGAGTCAATTAGGGTTTTGATCAGTGGTTAACTTAAGTGTTGACTGTGGCTTACATTCAGTTAAGCTAGACTCACTCATTCAATTCAAATGACCTTATTGGGAATTCGAATTGTATTGGCATTCATGATTTTGACATCATCATTGTAGTGTATTATTCATTATTCATTTGATTATACAGAGCTGCTACTTCCATTGCAGCACCATTTTGCCAATTTTATGATTATCTGTCTGTATTCTTTGTGAGACTGTGTTTTCAGTTCCTAGACCACTATGACAAATTAATATGGTATCAGAGCTCATGGCAGGATGAAGCTCAGATCTCTCAAAAACAAGTTTTTTGATAGATCTTGCATGAGAAATTGAGCAAAGCTCAAAAATTCTAGCACTGCACCAGAAGCCAAGGCTTACCACTTAATACCCCAAGTAAGGAAATTGTTGATCAAGCTTGCTTGAATGAATATGTTGGGTGTGATGAAAGCCTAAAATGTGCAGCCTATCCGACCTTATGGTTCCCCTTTTGTTGTGATTTGTAGGTTTTTATCAGGTGAAAGAATTCGCTCTAGCAGTATCAGATGTCTTCTTCCGTAGAATTCTTGACTCCGTTCAATTTCCACTCATGGAAAGGAGACATGGAGATCCAGCTATGTGCCAGAGGACTCTATAGAGTCACTATGGACACTAAAGAAGATCCTACTTTTGTGATAGACAAAGATAGATTCTTGAACAAGAAATATGAAGCATTCAAATTCTTGTGCCTCTCTGTTTCATGGGATCTTCTTTTCCATCTCTAGAGATTGAAGACTCCAAAGAAAATCTGGGACAAATTGGAAACCTTGTATGGAAAGCAAGATGATTTGATAGTATACCAGCTTGATAATGAGTTGATGTCTCTCCAACATTCCAATTTCTAGACCTTGAATGATTTTTTCACAAAGTTCAAACACATTGTCTTACTATTGAAGCAATGCAAAGTGGATAAGGAGGATGGTCAGCTCATCCTCACCATACTCTCCAAAATTGGAGATGATTATTCAGTCTTTGTCTCTACATTCCGTGTGGGGAAGCTCACAACCCCTAGATGGAATATTCCTTCACTCAATGCCTTCATTGAGTCCCTAACAAGTGAACATGATAAGCTTGTCCAGATGGGGATCATCATATCCTCCCATGATCAAGCCCTCCATGTCTCAAGGCCCAAATATCTGAAGGGTAAAGGAAAGCAACAGAAGAACCCAAAAACTAAATTCGAAGCTCCTAAGCCTAAAGTTGAAAACCAACAACATGATGATTCTTTCGGCTCAAAGAAGAACAAAGGAAAAGGGCATCATGGAAAGGAAAAATTCAAGGGTTCATACTGCAAGAAGGGATTCCACCCTAAATATGCCTGTATTAAGAAGAAAATTGATGAATCTACCTCTCTCCTTGAGAGAAGTCACATCAATCTTATGGAAAGCTTTCGGAAGAGAGATCTGCAAGGTCAAGAACCACAACATGAAAGAGGTCATTCCCTCATGGCAAGACTTCGAAGTCCAAATCATTTTTGATATATTCTGAAGATTCGAATCACATGATGGATGAAAGAGACTCCCTCTCATCTTTGGAGACCGACAAATCCATCCCCATCCACATGGGAGATGACTCCACCATCATTTCAGAAGGGCAAGGTATTGTTGATCTTGAGAATGGATATTTTTCAAATGTTTTGTATGTACCGTCTCTGGCATCAAACCTCCTGAGTGTTTATCAAATGACACATACGGGAGTTCCTAAGAGAGTATCCTTCAGCCCAAATGATGTAGAGATCACGAAACTTGCATCCGGGAAACTTGTTGCAAAAGGCCTTGCAAACCATCATGCAAAATCCTATGAGTTTTCCCATTTTTTGGCGGATTCAAATCCCACCGCACTGCTGACTCATGGAAATAAAGTTAGTAGACTGTGGCATGAGAGGTTTTTCCATCTCAACATAAAATACTTGCAGCAATTGCAGAAAATATCCATGGTTGAATACCTCCCGATCATCAAGGAAACCACTGGAATTTGCAAGGGTTGTGTTGTTAGAAAGCACCCTAAGCACAAGTTCGATTGGGGGAAGGCAAGCTGAGCTACATGCATCTTGGGATTGATACATTATGATATCAGCAGTCCCATGCCTATCACATCCATGAATAGATCAAGGTATTTTCTAAATTTTATTGATTATTTTTCCAGGTACACATGGGTCTTCTTTATCAAAAAGAAGTCTGAAGTCTGTGAAAAGTTCACTGAATTGAAGGCCTTGCTTGAGAATGCATCTGGACAAAAGATCAAGACCTTGAGATATGATAATGGAGGGGATTATGTCAGTAATTATTTGCTACACATATTCTCCCAAATTGGTATTCAGGTCCAGCATTCAGTTCCCTACACTCCCCAGCAGAACAGTGTAGTGGAAAGGAAGAATCAGTCTCTCAAGGAGATGACCACCTGTACGTTGGAATCAAAGAAGTTGGATGCAGATTTGTGGGATGAATCCATGAATTCTATAGAATACATTCAGAATAGAGTTCCACACTCATCCATGAAAGGTAATACCCCTTTCGAAGCATAATTTGGACACAAGCCGGATGTGTCGAACCTGCGGGTGTTTGGGTCCACTGCATGGGCCCGAATTCCACTTAATAAAAGGAGGGATTTGCAACCGCAAAGCTTAGAATGTCTATTTATTGGGTATCCTAATGAATCAAAAGGTTTCAATCTGTTGGATATCAAAACAAATAGATCATCATCAAAAGGAGTGTCAAGTCTGATGAGCCTCTTCAGGAAGGGGAACTAGTGAAGGAGAAAACTGTTGAATTTCCTTCCTATTCTATTGAATATTTGGATGATGAAATTGGGGGTGATGACCCTGATTTGCATCCTATGATTTATGATATCAGTGTATAGAAAACATCATATTTTGAATCAAAACCTGAAGTACAAAATCATCTCCCAACATGGGCCCGACAGACACTCTCCTCCGCAGGTGATAACATTGGAAATCTGGATGATTCAAGGAGAACCCGGTCTGATTTCCAAAGAGCAGGTATTGCACTCTCTTGTCCTGGTTATTTTCTATCTAAACCTTGTTATTTGATTATAATTTCATACCCAAATTCCTACTACCATTCTCGGAAGGATCCGAGATGGCAAGTTGCCATGGATGAAGAGATGAATTCTCTTCAGAAAAACACTACTTCGGAGCTAGTTTCTCTTCCTCCGGGAAGGAAATTGGTTCAATCCAAGTGGGTGTTTTGGACTAAGGTCACTGTAGATGGAAAAAAATTCAAATATAAGGAAATTCTGGTGGAAAAATGTTTCTCCCAAGTCCAAGGTGTGGACTTCCATGAGAATTTTGCACCGGTTGCAAAAATGGACTCCATCCGCCTAGTTTTGGCAATTTCAGCATCTAAGCACTGGAAAGTGCACCATATGGACGTTAAGTCATCATTTTTGCATGGATATATTCATGAGGAGATATACATGAATAAACATGAGGGCTACATCTCTGATCCATCTCTGTTTTGCAAGCTAAAGAAGTCACTATATGGGTTAAAACAGGCCCCAAGAGAGTGGTATTCCAAGATGGATTCCTTCCTTCTCTCGCAAAAATTCCAAAGGTGTAGATCAGATACAAATGTGTATATATAGCAGTCAGATGGTCATTTGATTATTATTATTTTATATTTTGATGACTTACTGATTACATGTAGTACAGTTGCTTCTATTTCAGTCATCAAAACTGCTCTCCACAATGCATTTGAAATGAGCGATTTGGGGCTCTTAAAACAATTTTTGGGGCTCGAAATTGAGCAAAATTCTGATGGGATAATGGTCACTCAGTCCAAATACATATCAGAACTATTATTCAAGTTTAACATGGCTGAATATGGGCCTACACCATTCCCTTTCCTTTCAGGGATCAACCTTGAAGAAGGAAAAAACACACCTCCCATGGACTACACTATTTATCGACAACTGATTGGTAGCTTGTTGCACTTGACTCATTCTCATCCTGATATCTATTATGCCATGAATGCTGTATCAAGATACATGCAGCAGCCCCATGATCTTCATTGGAAGGAATCCAAGAGGATCCTCCAGTACATTCAAGGAACCAAGACCTACGACATTCACTATGCTGCAGACTCCGAGCTAGAGCTAGTTGGCTACATAGATTTCAATTGGGCGGGTGACTCTATTGATCAGAAGTGTTATAGCTGATTTTACCACTCTAGGTGAATCACTCTGGTATGGCCTTCCCTTGTCCCTCTGTAGACTCCTTAAACTCCTTGGACCATTTTTTGTCCTTTGATGTTTCCTAGACCATCCCTATAAACATGTGGAAAATGATACACGTGACTTTTAAACCCTGAATCACATATATATGTGGGTTTGACCCCTAAAAATGTGTACATTAGGATGTGTACAAAATCCAAATCCTTTTGGAGTTTTCCTTGACATGGATCTGACTCACTTGACTCATGGCCTTCCCTACACCTTGAGATCGCTCGGATTCGACCTTTCATTACCCCTTTGAAAAGCTATATAAGGAACTCTATGGTAAATTGAAGGCATATGAGAGAATTGAGAGCAAAAAAACTATAGTCCATTGTTTCCAAAACTTGTGCTTGAGTCTGCATTTCTTTGTCCCTTGGAGCACTTTTGTGTTCTTCCCAAGCTTTCCTTTTTCTTGTGAGCTTGCTATCGAGAGATGGAGGATTGAGGTGGTGGAGGCCCAAGTGGGGGATTGAGTTTCTACGATTCGCATACATGCCGACAGAGGTTGTATCCATTGTAATCTCTAATTTTATATTAATAGAAATATCTTTTCCTATCCAATAATGTATGTTTGAATGAATATTTTATCCATGGATGTTTTCAAATGCTTATACATTGTTGATTATATATGCTAGAATAGATATAAAACCAATATATATACTATGCTTGTATTGTTTACTTGTTGTTGAGGAGGTAATCTATCAATTCAAGATGAAGTTGGAAAGCTCAACGGAGATATACTTCAACCATCCAGAATAAGGTACGAGGTCTGATCCTTTAGTGTTAGATATTTAATTTCTATTGCATATTGGAAAGGATTGATTTCTGGAGTCAAGTTGTATGTTGTGGTACCCCAAGCCATAGGAATTTCTTTCCATAATAGAATTGGTGACTTTGCTGGGGATTTCCTAGTAGTTGTCCTTTGGGGGTTTTCTATTGGCATTCAATGACTTTGAATTGCTCTTTCTCTTTTGTTTCTGTGTCGGGTATTGGGGCATGTTTTCCTAGTAGTGTCTGATTGGTGTGAAGTTTGTCTCAGCTTGTCTATTTGCCTTGATTTTTATGCACCTTTCTTCCTGTTTGTGAGTTTTCAACTCACACTCGCGTATACACATGGTTTTCTCTGCCATTTCTGCGTATACACATGGGTTTACTGCGAACAGTCACATATGCCCTTAGTTTTTCCTTTTAGATGAAGTTGAATGGATGCTGGGTGAGTTGTGATGATTGATGAGTCTCCTTTGATACTGCCAGAGTCTGTATACACCTCTGTTTCTGACCAGAGACATTTTTTTTAGGGTAAATTTCTTTTTTTTAAGAATGTTCTTGTCATTGCATTTTCATTTTTTTGTTTTGGGATTAGTGCATTAGACTTCTTTTACCTTAGTGCTTTTCTTGAGTGCTACTTGAGTGTGCTTGCAGAGTCTGGGGGTTGTAGAATCATTCTTTTTCTTTCTATATCTCATTTTATTTCAAAAAATCCAAAAATATTTGCTGATCATCATGCATTGCATTTTGCATTTTGCATAGTACTTGCACTAGATTTGGTTTGGAGTATTAGTCAAGATTTCATATAGGAAAGCTTGCATTTATCATTTGAAGAAAATTGTGCATTACACGTAGTAGCATACTCTATTTTCATGGACACAATGCATTTGCATTGATTGTTAGGTGTGCATTTTACTTCATGTTATGTCATAACACCATTAGTTGCACGTCCATATCCCTCTTTTGAGTAATAAAGCCAATTAAAATCAACGCTTAATTAAAATGAACTACACTATTTTATTTGATAGGGTTCACCAACAAGATTAGGTTTTAGGGTCTTGGAATAGTTCATTGTGATTAAATTCTCCAGGACCACTAAACAACAACATGTACGTGTCTGTTCAAGTGAGTGTGTGAAATCCTTGGTATAACCGGTGTTTCTCAGGATCCTCCTCTCAAAAGGGAGTTAAGCATGAGGTAGTGTGAGCGGTTATTGATTGGGATGACCCCTAGTAATAACTAGGTAGCACCGAAGATATTTCCAGGATTGTATTCGTATCTGGGGGCTCTTTTCAGAGTTTTGGGCTTTGCTACCCTGCCCATATTGTTAATCCCAGCTGCGACTGTCTGCCTGAGCATTGATTATATTGAGGTGGCCTTAGTGGCCTTACCTAGGATATTGAGCGGGTACTTTGCAGGGGTTATTCTACAGGTGTCCCAGCCAGATTGGGGTCGGACAACACAGTCGCTTTATGCGTTGAAGCTGAGGGCCACAATAAATGGTTACATACCTCCACTTGTTGTGTATGGGACTCTCAAGCCTCTCCTAGGCGAGACATACGTGCTTCATTCAAGAGCTCACTTATCCTACCCTTGATTGCTTGTATTTGGCTTTAGATTTTATTGGTGATTGCTCTTTGCACGTTAGCTTGCCTAGGGTTTGCATAGATAGAGAGTCTTTTATATTTTTTGATTCATTGTGGATTCAGGTATGGATCATCACCGTTCTCGTCGTTTAGCAGGACTTCCACCTTCTACATATCCTCCTCCTTTGGGAGTGAGAAATAGACAATCCAGGTGGACTACTTCGCACATTGATTCACACACCATGGGAGACCATATAGAAGGTATTCCTGAACCACCTTCTCCCATTCATGTGGAATATGGGGAGTTTACTCCTAACTATGATCCTTCACCTGACTTGACTAAGTTAGGTCCTATGATTTCTAAGATAGGAACCTTTCATGATAGACCTACTTACTCTAGGGTTGATTCCCCATTGACGCATCGTCGATATGGAATGCCAGAGGATGACGAGACTCGGTTTGAACCCATGATCACTATTTATGGTAGTTATGGTATGTCTGGTTTTCCCACACATGATTTGGCATTTCATGTTGAATCTGACTTCGAGCCTAACACTATGCCTAGGGGAACTCTCATTCCTTACCATGTGGAGAGGTTTGGGAGCACTAGTCACATTGCACCTTCCATCCCGGTGGTGGAAGATACATCACATATTCCTCCTAGGTCTAGGGTTAGTGATCCTATTAGGATACAAGATCCAAAACGAGTGGCTATAGGGAATAGTACGTACATAATTACACGGATTCCTTTGTCCTCTGTCCCTAGTTCTTCGAATGTTCACCCTCCACCTCATTCAAGTGGTCCTTTGGGATGGAACATTGCTACGAGTTATGTCCATACTGTGGTTACTAGACCGGTTGTGTCTCAGCTTCATGCACCGCCCATTGTTTCAGGAGGTCATGTTCATACTTCTAGAGGTCACATTCCTACTTCTGGAAGGTATATTCCTACTTCTGAAGCGTATGTTCCTACTTCTGTGTGGGCCACAGTGCCTTTTTTAGAATGGCCTAGAAACCTCAAATGACCATGGAATTTGATAAAAATTGCATCAAAATGGAAGAGAAGAGCATGGGTAAGTACCTAGAAGAAATGGTAGTGGATTTCACCGTCTGGATCTCCTGGAATTCGCTGTTGAAAATCTGAGCTCAATTGGGTAAAAATTTCAAATGTTTTATAATGTTTTGAATTTTTTACTATTTATAGAAACTTTTCAAATTTTTGAAAATTTTTACCCCCTTTCCTATAGTTTGGACAATTTCTAATCATTTTGGACCGTTTTTCACCTAATTCATGATGTAGGAGAACATTTTGAGTGTCATTTTAGCCATTGGATTGACCCGTTCTTGTTGATCTCAAGTATCATGCCTAAACTGGCATATAGGTTAGGTTTCATCACCGTTTGCATTTTGCATGACCTTATGACCATTTCATCATAGCCTTAGGTACGAACCCACTCCATTATGTCACGAAACCTTCTTGTTGTTTTAGAAGTGGCATGGTATGAGTGGTAGAGCTTGACCTTACATGGGTACCCTAGTTAGCACCTTATCTGCATTTGGTTCCCATGCTGACGTTTTGTCCTTTAGGATGTGGGAGTCCATTGTATAGTACTGCCATGAAATTTTGCAAGAGCCTCATACTCCTCTTGATCTTTTTTTGTCCTATTTCCCTCAGGAGTCCCGTATCTCAAGTTGTAATTGCATTATCATGAGCTTTTCCTACCTTATTGAGCTTTATTTCAGCTTCCCTGACATTGCGTTTCAAACATATAGCCTGAGCTTGTCTCATGTCTAGCCATGCAGAGCCATTTTATATATCCTTTGTAGCTTGATTCCCTTTTTACTGGGAGGGGATTTTTCCCCGAGTGTCGATATCCTACACATGTGCCCTTACATTGAGCATAGGTATGTCCCACTTCTTGGAACTAGTTTGTTTTCCCCTATGACACTCGTCTCCTCCTAGTCTGTAACTATAAAGCAGTTTTATTCTTTTTCAATCTTTTTAAATATTTGAAAAAGTCCAAAAAAATAAAAAAACCAAAAATCCGGACAAGGAAAGATCTTGTCTTTGGCAACTTTCGAGTCGTGTTTCCTTCGAACAGAGCACTGTATATCACATCCATTGGTTTGGTTTATAGTTTGAATTTAGGAGTTGTACTTGTTTATCTTATTTTATCTCCACCGACTGGTTAAGCTTCCAATCCCCATGGAGCCTCTGTCGATGCCTCCTATGTCACAGAGATGTCCCAGTTTTGTATATCGAGTCTATGCTGCCTTTATTCAGTCACCATTCGCCATTATTCTCTTGTTCGAAGGAAGTTGAAACCTGATTCGGCCATTCCTTAGTTATCTTGACTTTGCATGTCGGACATTCTCGGTACAGTTACTGGTTTGTGCACCTTATGATCGAGTCCTTCCACATTATACAGCTTTGCTGAGTAACTCGTGTTGGATGATGGGGTATGCCTTAATTCCATCCTTCCAGCAGATTTCATCCCATTGACTTCAGATCATTTATTCTGGGATTGGAATCTAGAGTCATTTTGAGTGCCTTGAGACTTGCAGTCATCAGTGACAGGTTCTCTCACCATCGACAGTCTTTGGGAATACATCAATGTCCCCTAATCGATGGATCCTCTCAAGTGTTTGACCTCAACACATTTATTCACACTTGTTAGTTTTCACTCTATTACCTTGATTCCCATTTTCATTATCGGTGGGTGATCTCGCATCTATTAACGGTATACATCAATGACCGGTAAACAGACGATGGACTACTATGTTTGACCTTGACACCTCTATTCACATAGTAGGACATGTACTCGTAGCAGTTTGTGTAGAAGACCTTCTAGATTGGTGGCATCTCTTATATGCTACCTCCTTGATCGTGCCAGTTTTCATGAGATTTCAGCTCTCATGACTTGATTCTAGTATATGTCAGACATTTCCAGCTCTTATGGAGATCTTGATCCATTGTATATCTTCAGCCATTATGGAGATCATGGTCCTTTGTATATCTTCATCATAGATATTATGATCTATTTATATTGTACGTGGTGATGACCACTTATGTGATATCTTATATCATGCCTATTCATGGCCATTGTACTCTTATGTATCCGAGACTGCTATATGTATTTACAGTTATGTGCAGAGTTGTATCATTGTACTATGTTGATTGGGTGGTTGGTATTCCATTTGGGTACCTTCATCACTCCACTTCTGGGATGGACTTATAATGTATTTCGGCCATCGTATGACCCCTCTGACCTCACACATTAGGGGGCATATGTTATAGCTAATTTTACCGATCCAGGTGAATCACTCTAGTATGGCCTTCCCCTGTCCCTCTGCAGACTCCTTAGACCCCTTGGACCATTTTTTGTCCTTTGATGTTTCCTTAACCATCCCTATAAACATGTGAAAAATGATACACTCGACTTTTAAACCCCTAATCACGTATATACGCGGGTATGACCCCTAAAACCGCATACATCGGGATGTGTACAAAATCCAAATCCTTTTGGAGTTTTCCTTGACATGGATCCGACTCACTTGACTCCTGGCCTTCCCTATGCCTTGAGATCACTCGGATTTGACCTTTCATTACCCATTTGAAAAGCTATATAAGGAACTCTATGGTACATTGAAGGCATATGAAAGAATTGAGAGCAAAGAAACTATAGTCCATTTTTTCCAAAACTTGTGCTTGAGTCTGCATCCCTTTGTCCCTTGGAGCACTTTTGTGTTCTTCCCAAGCTTGCCTTTTGCTTGTGAACTTGCTGTCGAAAGATGGAGGATTGAGGTGGTGGAGGCCCAAGTGGGGGATTTAGTTTATCTGATTCGCAGACGTGCCAACAGAGGTTGTATCCATTGTAATCTCTTATTTTATATTAATAGAAATATCTTTTCCTGTCCAATAATGTATGTTTGAATGAATATTTTATCCATGGATGTTTTCAAATGATTATACATTGTTGATTATATATGCTAGAATAGATATAACACCAATATATATAGTATGCTTGTATTGTTTACTTGTTGTTGAGGAGGTAATCTATCAATTCAAGATGAAGTTGGAAATTTCAACGGGGATCTACTTCAACCGTCCGGAACAAGGTACGAGGTCTGATCCTTTAGTGTTAGATATTTAATTTCTATTGCATATTGGAAAGGATTGATTTCTGGAGTCAAGTTGTCTGTTGTGGTACCCCAAGCCATATGAATTTCTCTCCGTAACAAGAAGTCAACTTTCAAATATGTCTTCATGTTTGGTGGTGGCCCCATTTTTTGGTTTAGCAAAAAGTAGGCCACCATAGCATTGTCTTCAGTAGAGACCGAGTATCAAGGAGCGGTGAATGCTTGCATCCAAGTTGTTTAGTTGTAAGGCATTATTTCAGAGTTTGATCTCGGTAGTACTTTGTCCACTGTCCTCTTTTGTGAAAATCAATGTGCTATTAAGATATCCACAGATCCAATTACCAGGAAGAGGACCAAGCATGTAGAGATACACATGCATTATATCGGGGAGCTAGTGCATGACAGGACCATCATTCTGCAATAGTGCCCAACTGATGAGCAGATTGCAGACATCTTCACCAAGAGATTTTCAGAAAAGAAGTTCACTTGCCTCCGTTCACTATTGGAGATGAGTTCATCAGGGTGATCCAACTACTTTCAGTGTTCAGCTTGAGGGGGGGGTTTCCCACTGGTTTTTCCCTCTTTTCCTCACTTAGTTGTTTTTGAGCATTGTTTGAGTTTTAGTATTGTACATGGTGACCTATGGCCTTAGTTGTCAGGGCCCTAGAATTATTATGCACTTTATTTTTTCTACTCCTCCTGAGCATAGCTTAAGGGGGGGTGTTGGAGACATTTACCACCATACACACTCATTTTGGTGAATTTGGCCTAGTTAAAACCACTATCCTAAGTTTTATTGACTTAATTGACATCAGAGGAGCACTATATGACATCAGCATCAGCACACTCATGCCTACCTTTAGTCAAGGAGGCTAACTTATCCTTCTCCTACATTCGAGGAGGCTAACTGGAGCACTTTAGGGGTGAGCCTGAGTGTCATAAATGCACTTTATTGCTAACTGGTGGTTACAATCAGTTAAACAGAGAATTGAAGGTGCTTTTATTCATTAAATTGATTATTTAATGAACTAGAGTCAACGCGGGTGCCTCCAACCACCTTTGATGGTTAGTTACACTTCAATTAACCTCATCAGGGTTCATTAGAGTCATTGATGCACTACCACTTGTTGGTCTGCTTGTAGTGACATGTGTCTGAGCTAATTTCAGTTAGACTTGGTCATTTATTGCACTTCAACTTTATTTAGGGCTCAGTTCAGTCATTTAGGGTTTTGATAAGTGGTTAACTTGAGTGTTGACTGTGGCTTACATTCAGTTAAGCTCGACTCACTCATTCAATTCAAATGGCCTCCATGGGAATTTGAAATGTCTTCACATTCATTCTTTAGGCATTATCATTGTATTGTATTATTCATTATTCATTTGATTATACAGAGCTGCTGCTTCCATTGTAGCACCATTTTGCCAATTTTATGATTATCTGTCTGTATTCTTTGTCAGACTATGTTTTCAGTTCCTAGATCAGTATGACAAATTAATAGGTTGATCAAGTTAAACCTTCTTCAGAGAGATTAGGTGCTGGAATGTATTCACAATTGATGGGCACATTTGATTTTCCAACTCCGATTAATTATTAAGGTTCTACTAGTGTAGGGAAGTCTATTGCAACGGTTGTCGATAGAACAGACCCTTGGGTTCTTCCTTCCCGTCATGAACCAGAAGTGCCCTTATCGGAAGAAATAGTAGATTACCAAGCTATCATTCATAGTACTGTTGAGCCTGTTTTGGTCCCTCTCACAGTATGAGAGGAGCTAGAAGAAGCCTATCTGCCTTCTTGGGAAAAGAACTCTTTGCATACTAAATACTACTTAGATATGGTTTTGCCATCTGACAAAGCCATTATGGAGTCTATGTGCAAATGAGATAAAATATGCGAATATCTTCACCATCGATCCTATTTTATTCCATAGTTAAGCAAGATTGAAAATTAAGAGTTCCATATGAGACTGGTAGGTGATGTTGATACACTGATTAATCCCTTACCTAGAGAGGGAATATTTTTCGAGGGGAATATGGAAAACATTTCTGTTACTATTCCTATCAACATCTTTGTGAATTCCAACGTTGTGGAAAATGTATATATTGGCGCAATATGCTCTCTAGAGGAGATTGCTATCTATACATCCTTGTTTAAGGAGTTCCACGACGTGTTTTCCTGGTCATATAAGGAGATGCCATGAATAGATCCATCGATAGTCAAACATGAAATATGAACCTATCCTAATGCCAAACCAGTTCAACAAAAACTTAGACCTGTCAATCTGGGTAAAGCAGCAGATGTTAAAGCTAAAGTTGAAAAATTGTTCAAAAGCTAGTTTTATTTACCCGATAGCTTTGACAGAATGGGTATTCAACCCTGTTCTTGTCAACAAAAAGAAAGGGACAATATGTGTTTGTACTGACTTTCATGATTTAAACAAAGCCTGTCCTAAGGATAACTACCCCACACCATTCATAGATGAAATCATTGATGCTTGTGCGGGGAGTGAAGTCTTTTCGTTTATGGATGGTTTCTTTGGGTATAATCAGATTCAAATCAAACCGAAAGACCAACATAAAACGCCTTTCATCTGTCCTTGGGGTACATTTGCATACAAGAAAATTCCTTTTCGATTGAAAAATGCAGGGGCTACCTTTCAGCAAGAAATGAATTTTTCCTTTCATGACATCAAGTCTATTGTCAAACCTTACCTAGATGATCTGTTAGCACATTCTCGTAAGAGGATCAATCACCCAGATCACTTGCATTTAATTTTTGAAAGATGTAGGAATTATAAAATACACTTGAATACCCACAAGTGTATTTTCCGTGTCGAATCAAGTAGGCTGCTCGGATTCATTGTTTCTAACAAAGGTATTCATGTGGATCCTTTGAAAGTTGAGGCCATAGTAAATCTGCCTTACTCCTCATTCTATCAGGAAGCTTCAGAGCCTGCAAGGGAATTCTAACTTTCTTTGATGTTTTATCGTGAATTATGCCAAGATCACCAAAGGTTTCATGTGCCTGTTAAAGCAGGACACCCCATTTGTATGGGATTAAATTGCACAACTTGCATTTGAGGCATTAAAGAAAGATTTGTTTCCGGCACCCTTATTTCGTCTGCCTGATTACTCTCATGATTTTATATTATATCTGACCACATCCGATTCGACCATAGGGGTAGTGCTAGTCCAGGAGGATGATGAGCTCCAAGAGCATGTCGTCTACTATATTATTTGTGCTTTAGCTATCCCTGAACATAGGTACTCCCATGTCGAAAAGTTAGCATTAGCAGTTGTGTATGTTTTTCAGAGGTTGTGCCATTACATATTACTAAGGACTACGACAGTAGTGGCGGATGTTAATCCTTTCCAATATGTTTTGTACCGACGAATATTTGGAGGCAAATTCAATAAATGTATAGTCATTCTCTAGGATTTTGACTTAGATTTCCAATCCGCCAAATATAAAAAAATCCTTAGTATTCGCAGAGCTCATTGCAGAATTTCCTATTGAAGAAGATGTAGCCATTGAAGAAGAATCATTCCAAAATGAGCACATCTTTTTTATTTCCACCTCTGATCCTTGGTATAGAGCTATACTTGTCTATCTCCATACTCTGAAGTTCCCTGCAACCTTTTCACGGGAAGAACGACGTAAATTACGTTTACATGCAAAAAACTGCCTCATTATTGGAGATACTTTATATTGTAGAGGGGTAGACTCTATTTTGTGTCATTGTCTTACCCACGAAGAAGCTGAGATTGTCGTAAATGATGCCACAAGTGGAGCGTGTGGGGGTCATTTATCTGGGTTACCAACGGCCCAAAATATTTTACATGTCGGTTATTTCTGGCCCATGATCTTTAAAGATTGTGTGGAATCCATGAAGTGTTGTCATCCATGTCATATTTACACCAGAAATATGCGGTCGTATCCTGCTCCGTTATCTCCCATCATCTCAGTGGACCCCTTGACCAAGTGGGGGATAGATTACGTGACGTGCAACCCTGTTTCGGCTGTGGGGCACAAATACATCATTGTCACTGTAGATTACTTCACCAAGTGGGTAGAGGAAATGCCCACCTATAGAGCTGATGGGGAAATTGCAGTTTTTTTCATTTTCAACCAAATTATCGCACGTTTCGGTATTCCTAGAGATATTTACACTGACCATGGTAGTCACTTCCAAAACAGCATGATGACTGAATTGAACACTATTCTAGGGTTTAAACAATTACATTCATCTTCTTTCTACCTGCAGGAAAAAGGTCAAGTCAAGGTAGTAAATAAGACCTTGAATACTATCCTCAAGCATACCATTAATGCAGCTAGGTCAAATTGGCACATCATGTTGTATCCTGCACTTTGGGCTTACCAAACCAATGTGAAAACTGCTACAAGTTTTTCTCCTTTCCAACTCCTTCATGGGGTGGAAGCAATAACCCTGGTTGAATGTGAAATCTCTTCCTTAAAAATTGCCATTCATGTGTTACCTGATACAAATGATCTTCAAGAATGTTTGTTACACCTGGAACATCTAGATGAGCAGCATACGGATGTGCTGACTGCAAACGAGGCTCATAAAAATAGGGTCAAAAATCAATACGAAAAATCGATCAAACCTAGAGTTTTTTCTGAAGGGGAGCTTGTCTTGCTTTGGGATTAGGACAAAGAACCCCTGGGGGCGGGGAAATTCAGGTCTATGTGGTTAGGACCTTATTCCATGTCAAAATTTTTGAATAAAGGTGCATATGAATTAACATATTTCAAGGGGAATAAGCTATCCGAGCCTAGAAATGGGATCTACTTGAAAAAGTTCTATGCTTAGGCTTAGCACTTTTTCTTGTATTTTTTATTGTATGTAGTTTTAAGTCCAATAGTTCACCAATTTGTGTTCTTATATCATCTATTGGTTGTTATATATTTATTTCGAGTGTTTTGTAGGTTTTGTAAATGGCACTAGTGGTCACACTTGCAACCTAGTTTCAACCACATGAGTCATTTACTCACCCTCAGGACAGCTAGTTGCCTCTGGAGGTGCTTTCCTAGGTACTACTATCAACAATGTGGCCAAATACAGGGCCTTCATTGAGATTTTATGGGATGCCTTGTCATGTGGCATCACTCAGATGGAAGTCAGGCTTGACTCTCAGCTGGTGGTTTCTCAGCTCAAACGAGCTTATCAGGTGCAGAACCCTATTTTATTACATCAATTTATGCAAGTTAGGTTATTGGAAACAAATTTTGATTTTATTACATTTAATCATATCCCAAGAAATCAAAATTCATTAACAGATGCATATGCGAACTATATCTTGGATTGGCACTTAACACACATTTCATAAAAATATACAATANCAAAAACACATGTAAATAAACTGACAGAACACACACACACACACACACACACACACACACACACACACACACACACACACACACACATATATATATGTAAATATATTTCCATATAGATAGGTTGAGTTCTTGATCCTCAAATCCAGTCGTAACTGTATAATATACAAAAAATATACAAAAATTGGATCATAATCCATAAAATGCCCCTAGGTCTAATCTTGACCACCCTAGTCATCATGACCACCCTGGTCACCCTACTCATCCTGCTCTCAGGATTCTTCAGATTGTTCAGCTGCAATAGCCTCAGCAGCATCTATGTAAACAAGCACTACTCTGGCTACCCTTCTCATAAGGCGTATCCAGATAGGTGGGATACCAACCACTATTTTCTGCATAACGGAAGGGATCTGCTCAATACGTAAAGTAGATACTCTTTGGGTAAGCCTGGCCAAATTCCCCTTAAGAACCCTAATCAAACCATGATCCTCTCCTGCAACAGGTCGCACATACATACGAGGATGACCAACAGGGCAGACTGGACCAATATTTTCATTTTAAAACATTTACAGGATTAAAAACTTGTGTGTGTGTGTGTGTGTGTATATATATATATATATATATATATATATATTAAATGACTAAAAATTCATAAAAAACTTAAAAACTTGAAAAACCAAAATACCTGATGCTCCCCATGCTCCTCTAGGAGGGAGACAAGGTCATTGTCACCCTAGAAATCCATCCCAGCATATGGAAACTTCTCCAGTACTGGCAGCTATCGCTCCCACCATAAGTAGAAGTCATCATCCTACACACTCTGAACTGATCCACCTCCACCCTGGTGAAGAAATATTTCTCCCCACCTACTCAGTCTAGGCTGACGGGGAGAGAGAGATGGTAATGGAACTACATGGATCGAACCAGGTAATTTCTCAAAGAAAAGGCCACTCATATGCTAGAATAACCAAATTTCATCCGTCAACCTCTCTTATAGTCAGAGAGTTGCTTCTTCATTATTGGGATTACTCCCAAGCACCAATCAAATAAAGCCCCATGTAGACATTCCACAACAATTCTCATTTGGTTTCAAGTTGCAAGATGAAATGATGATGATCCTACAACCCTTACTACTGTACTTACCAACACCTGTAATGGCAAGTTGCAAATATGTGCAATAGGGATGCAAGTTCCCCTTTTCCGAGTGTTAGGAGCACAGTAAGTGTCAATGTAGTTTTGAACACTTAGAAGGTCACCGCCCCTACCGGTACCTTCCAAGTTGACAAGATCTCCTTGTCGTGACAAACCTGAGATAAAATAGATGTCTTCTAGTGCAATTTCTAGAATCTCACCTTTTAGTTCAAATGCACCTATATCATGATCCCAGTAGTTGTTCAAAAATTCTAGTAAATGGACATTAGATCGCATAGGTGAGGTACAAAAGAACTTCAACAACCCACTTTACCGTAATGCATGCACCATGGGGGCATTTCGACATGCATCTTGGTTCATGGATTCATGTTCCCTCTCCCTCCACTCCAACACCATGTTTTAGCTTGTTCATAAAGCCATTTCCAAACACTAAAACCATTCAAAAAACTTTGATTTTGGCCCTAAATATTATTTTCCTATGTCACACAGTATATGCAACTGTCCTTTGGTCATGTCGTGTATCATACGTAGGTTGCTTTCAGGCAAGTCGCGTATAAAACATGTGTACATAGCTGTCTGCATTGCATACCCGCGAATACAATGGTACCTCCCTAAAAACGGCTTAAAACATCAAAATTTTACATAAAATTAAAAATTTGTTTGGATGAAATGAAAGAGCATGAAGAGCTGATTTACCTGACACTTGTGGATTTGAAAATTGTCCACTAGATTGTCCACACCAAGCAGTTGAAGGAAGAGGTAAAACTTGTCTATATTGGGTAAAAATGTGAAATGGTGATTTTGATTTCTATTTTTGCGCTATTTATAGAAATAATTTCAAAAAGTGGGTTTTTAACCTATAGTTTTTAATTTTTATCAAAATCAAACTAATACCATGTCATGTTTTCCTAATGAAATAGGTCCAAGGTTACTCAAAGTTGTTCTTCACTGATATAGGGTAGGATTTCGGTCATTTATATGCAATTTTGCATTTATACCTAATCCAACTTAACCCTAGGATTATTACTTTGACCAGGGACTATGGTATTCAACCATTAGTACCTGAGTCTATACCATTGTTCTTCTATGGATAGGGCTTTCCTTCCATGAGTACCCTAGCTTAGAACACATTGATTGTCTTTTGGTACTCATGTCGCATTTTTCATAGGTTTCGGGGAGCCTTCTTAGCTATTTTTCATGCCAAATTGAGCCTCATTTTGGTTTATTTTTACAAGCTATCCCATTTTGTAAGGCTCCCCACCCTTATGGAGTTTCTTTAGACCCAGGTATAACTCCTCAAAATATACTTGACTACCGAGTAAACTTGTCCATTTAGGCTCGTTAAGAATATGTGAATGGGCATCCACATTAGTGGTAGGTTATCTCTTTCTCAGACCATGTGGAATAATACGAGAAAGGATCACTCTCTTTTCTACGAAATTGAGAAGACTATTCTCAGGCATAGTTTTATCACTTTTTCGAACCTGAGGGACTATATTTATGGAAAATGAACACCCGATATGAGCTTATTTTTCTCTTTTTCGTGCTCTAGAACTAAACATGAAAAATATTCTGAGTGTACTTGATGTCTTTGTCATGCTCGTTAAACATCAAGAAAAAAACATCGAGTTTACTGTTGTAAGCCCCATTCCTTGTAATCAAATGGATCTTTCCAAGTGATCTCACTTCCCTTCACACTCATAAAACTCAAGCTATATGTTGCTTTTGAAGGAGCGTTGGGTAGGTGGTAATTTAACCTTTTTTGGACCTCCATGACTAAATACGAAAAAGATTCACCTTTTCTTCTTCAAAAGTTAAGAGAGTTCTTGTGTGGTATGTTTTATACTTTTTTGGCCTCGGGAGACTAAAATTGGACAAAAAAGGACCCCCTTGGAGTATTCTTCGGAGTTTTTAGACTCTCAAAATATGAAAACACCACACGAGCACGTACTCATTTGGGCTCATAAAATCCACAAATAAGTGACATTATCAAGCATTATTCCCTCTTCTCTTCAAGCTTGTCAAAAATGAAGAGAGACCTCAATTGACTTTCCCGGACTCATTAAAATTTAACAGGAAAGATAAGGAAGAAGTTTTCTTTTTGGGTTTCAGTCGATGGTAGCATGTCCTCCTTGAACATAGCACTCTCCAAACTTTCCTATACTCATGTCTCAATGTACACTTTCAATTAAGCTATCACTTCAATTTTATTACTCATCCACTTGTCATTTATGCCTGGGGAATCTGATCATGTCTCCTACATGACAGATAAGTCTAGTTGTCCTATCTACAAAGTTGAAAGCTACCTTGGGTCATCTCTTTGTCGTGCTTATTGTTCAAGGATTTATCCCTACATATTGTTATTATCCTGATTCCATCATTGTCCTATATGATGCCACTTGTGTCTACCTTCCCTTATCCAGTTCCTAGTCACTCTTGTAATCCGTTGAAGGATCTATTTCCTTCCTCATCATAGTACGGTTTCTCATCAGTATTTCCCGAAGACGAAGACCTAGATTTTTTACGATGGTACCCTATGATTCACTTTCATCATTGGTGAATTACTTTTCTTTAGTTGTCAATTATCACCTATTGATTGACAATCTATTGAATTCTTTCCATGTTCAACTTTGATACATCTATTCACATGGCCTAGATTATACTGGTGTTGCTACCGCAACGTTTCTCCCCAAATTTATTTTACTCAAATTCTAGGACCCCTCCTCTTCATTGTTTGCTTGGATTGATTGTAAAAGGATTGGCGCCCTCGAAGCACATCTGTTCATTTTGTTTTGAAGATTGGATGCCTGCTAATTTGTTTGCCACGTACAGTTTAGTTCGAGTCGTGTCTGGTTGTTTACTACCCATAGAACATTGATTTTTGCCTTAACGAAAAAAATGATTTTTTGGCTGCAATTTAATCCTAGCGCTGTTGGTTTTCTCTTTGGATCGGGTCTCTTTCGGAAGAAGCTGAGCCCCATCTCACCAACCGTCGCGGCTCCCAGATCAGACTTTTCGCCCGATGGTAGTTTCATCCGACGCCCGTTTCGGTGGTTTAAATTGCTTGCTCTAGAGTTTCTGCTCGCCCGCCATTGCAGTCGGGAGGAGGGAGTTGGCCTCCGATCCAAGTATCACCCGACGTCCAACCTGCCGTCCCCCACCCGAAATTTTTCTTCTCCCTCGTCGCCTGTCTCTGACCTGCATTCCGTCCGCCGTTCCGGGTGGCAGAGCATTCTATCCTCCGATCCACTCCTCTCCGCCATCCGATTGCTTGTGTCACTCATGTTGTCACTTACCTGGTTCTTGTGCCCATCCGCCATGGCGACTCCTGAATCCTTGTCCCATCCGTAGCAGAAGTCTTTCCCGTGCGACCCAAGTATCGCCCGACCGCCGATTTATTGTGCCGCGAATTTTTGCCTGAACCAGGCTAGCTCTTTGTAGATTTATCATTATAATTTGAAATTTTAACGCTTAATGTTTCAGTTTAGTGGGTAATGCACCAAAGTTTTCTGCAGGAAGAACCCCGTAGATCGCTAAAGCAGCTTAGAATGAAGAAAAGAACAAAACAGACGAACGACAGAGGCACCAAGGAGGCAGTTTCAGCCGTTCCGGTCAGAAGGTAAGCGCCTACGGAAAATGATTGGGAAAACGCAACAACCGAAGAAGAAACTGAATCGGCAAGGAGACTGAAAGGTCACACGCCGAGGGTAACCCAGGAGACAGGATTTGTAGTTTAAATAGCAAGGAGTAGGACTGGAACAGGGATTTTTCCCTTAGAAATTTTGTAATGGTTTGCTTGTAAGAGGAACTACTTCGTTTTGCTGAGGAAACTGCAATTTGTCTGCTGGAAAGAGCAAAGAAGTGGAATGTATCAATGCAATTCGATGAATAATTGTTGAAGAGGAACTATTTTGTTTTCAGCTGTATTTCATTTGCTATAAGAATATTTGATGTTCTGAACCTACGTTCTTATTAAATGATTCTTCAATAGTTTTCTGGAATATATTTCCACTAAGAGAAATAAATGTTGTTATAGAATGATCGGCTATCTGGTTATTTGAATATCTGTAAGCGTTTATGTGCTGTAGGAGAAGTATCAGCTATCTGTGATTTTTCTTACTGTATGTGATAATGTATTGCTCAGCCAAAAATGATAACCATGCTCCCTAGGGATAGTGTAGATAGTTAGCTTATTTCTTTTGTATCCGGTTGAATGCTTGTGAGTAAGACGAGAGGTAAGAACCTGCGCATCACTTTGTGAGCGCTCCCTACATTTTGACCACCCTGCATTTAGTTAGGCACTTGCATATCATTCCTTTAAGTCAAAATACAAATTCCGATGGACCGGGCCGCAACCGGTAAACCCTTGTTGTTACTTTGACCTACGGTAGTCGGACCATAAACCGGACGGATTCCCTATACCAAACAGTCAGCGGGCTAGTTGGGAAAGCTGATTGGGGAGAATCCCTTACTGTTGCCACCTGTGAATTTCCAGGCCTCAACAGTTTTGGCACTAGAAGGAGGGTTGCCAGTGCATGGCTGGCCAAGGAAACCCGTTTTACAGAGATTATTCCGCTGGTTACAGTTCTGAAAGTAGTGGACCACGAAATCCAACGCCAGAAGAGGAAAATAGAGAACATCTATATCCTGTTCACAACGAAATTGTGAATGATCTAAGAAGACACACCAGAGCATCCTTAAAGAAGATTGGAGGATTGCCTATCATTCCCGAGTTGCCTAGAAGAGAGTACAAGAGGAAATACCGTCCTATAATAGAAGACTCGGTGTTGGTTGGAGACTGGCAAGAACTTGTAGAGACTTCCTTACAAGAAGTTGAGCTACCTTTGAATCAAGAAGGCCCCGAGACCCCTTACATTTCTCCTATTCACACCCCGGTTGGTTCACCTCCGCACTCTCCACCTCAACTTATGGCAGCAGCTAATGCCAACCAGCCACCTAATCCTCCAAACCCACCACCTACATGGAAAGCCAGATCACCTCTGAATCTGACCCCACCATTGCATGACCTACCCCAGGCCCTTGAGAAGCTACTACCCAAATTTGACCCAAATGATAAAATCCTGGTGGATGATCATCTACAGAGTTTCTACTTGGCGATAGAAGGTCTGAGGGCTGGGGAACACAAAGATGCAGTGTGTAGACTGTTCCCGCATACCCTTAAAGGAGCTGCGGCTTCATGGTATTTTGGACTTCCCGCCAATTCGATCCCGGACTGGGATACTTTCGAGTGAATGTTCAGAAGTAAGTATGCCATCCAAAAGACTCACACTGCCCTCATGAAAGGACTGTGTGCATTGAAGAAAGAGAAAAAAGAAAAAGTGCATAGCTTCACACAAAGGCTTGCAGCATATCTGAGAAATTTTTCTGAAACGGATAAGCCTTCAGACAAAGTACTGATCGAATACTATACTTCAGCCTTGGGTCCTGATTTAGCCATGTTTGCAAAAGGCAGAGCCAAGCCTACTTTGACAGAGACCTATGAAGAAGCAGAAGTGGTGGAAGCTGAAAGAGAGAGTGTTGAGGACTATCCTGAACAGTCAGGAGAGAAAGGTGTGGGGAGAAAAACCTTACTTTTCACCAAGCCTAAAGAAGAAAAGACGCCAGACTATGATAGCATGGCTAAAATGATGCAAAAGCTGTCCAATAAGATCATAGACTTAGAAAAGGAAAAAGAAGCACAAAAGTTTTTCAGGCCATACTATAAGAAAAGAGAAGATAGCAACCAAACCCCAACTCCTCCTCAAAAAACTGCATCCATGAATCTGACAGAAATAGGGATGGAAAATTTCTGTACTTTCCATCAACAGCCTCATTCTGAAAAGAACTGTCCGCAATGGATAAATTCTATGACATTGGTCATGAATCAGATGTTGGATTCGAGATTGACGGAGGAAGATGATGATGAAAGGAAAGAAAATGTTGCATCCACTTCTATGAAGGAACAGGAGGAAGAGACTATGGCTTTATGGAGTTCTGTCTCCGTACTCGACGCAGAGGAAGAAAATAAACAGGGACGCAAAGATATTAGGGAGGCTAACGTAACAACTAGGAGCAAAGGGGCGGTTAGTGATGACAGTCTTTTGCTCCCGAAGATTCGAAGGTTGCAAAGAAATATCAAAAAGAAATTTCAAGACAAAGCCTTGGTTGATCAGATTCCTGAGTTTACCATTACCAACCAGGATCCGAAGCAAAACAGAACGCCGCCTAAGCCAAACCAAGACAATGTGAGCGTTGATAAACCTCAGTCCGTTAAACAACTAATCGAATATGACATTGTTGAAGATTTAAAGAAGATAAAGGCAAATGTCCCGCTGTTCGAAATGTGCAAAGTTCCTCAGCAGAAAGAAAAATTGTTGAAAGCGCTGGGAACATCAGAAGAGAAGTTGCCCACAGACAATTAGCCTCAGGAGGAAGAAGAAATCGGGGAAGCTAGTACTGGAGGTAAGTCTAAAACCAAACATCCACCTTTCCTCTTGACGTTTGAAATTTTTAATCATAACCTGCACAATTGTCTAGCGGATTCAAGCGCATCAATTAATGTCATGCCCATATTAGTATGTAAGAAAATAAATGGGCAGCCCAAGCCAACCACGTGGAAAGTGGTGCAGTTGGATAGGACAGACGTCAAGGTAGTTGGCAAAATGGAGGACGTGCTAATCCGCCTGGCATCCGATGATAGAGTGTGCCAAGTCATCAACATTGTAGTGGCTGACATACCAGATGCTTATGGCTTGGTCTTGAGCAGAGATTGGTCGGCCAAATTAAATGGGTATTTTGCCACAGATTGGTCACATCTTTGGTTGCCGTACAAAGGGAGTCCTAATCAGATCAAGGTTTTGGGAGAACCTCATATGAAGTACAATGTCACTCAATTGGATGGGAAGAATGTACCAGTTGAATCTATATTGGGAAACTACTTTCTTGAACTAGAACCAGGGAATTATCAAGCGGAAGAGGCTAGCAGCACACCTAACACCCAGCCTGATCTCCTTCGTTTTTCTCAGGCTGATGAGCTTGATTGTAAAATAGTATATTTAGCTGTAGGAATAGATTCATTTTTAGTAGACAATGTTTTTTGGACTTTATATTTTGATGGCTCAAAAACGTTAGAAGGGTCAGGGGCTGGCTGTGTCCTTATTGATCCACAAAAAAATAAATACTTCATGTCCTGTAGATTAGAGTTTGATTGTACTAACAATACAGCCGAGTATGAAGCACTGCTGCAGGGACTCAAAAAAGCGATTGAGCTGAAGGTTAGTAATTTAAAAGTTTTTGGGGAATCAGAAATAGTTGTAAAGCAAATAAAAAATCAAATACACTGTATCTCCCCTCATTTGAAAGCTTACCAAAACGAGGTATGGGAATTGCTTAAATGTTTTCATGCATTTAACATTATTTCAATTCCAAGGATAAAAAATGCAGCCGCTAATCTTTTAGCCACATCAGCTGCCAGGCTGGTTCCCACTAATAACAAATGTTCTATTGAACTACTTTTCAGGCCTTCAGTACCGGACATGATCACCAACCTATGAGTATTTGACGATGATCAGAAGATAATTGAATGCTTGACAAATGATGAGACTTTAAAGGAGCTATCATAGACGATGAGGAACATCAGGCTGAAATGAAATATGACAATTTCATTCCCAAAGGAGTCAGGACGCTGGAGAAAATGTTTCACTTGGATGAGAAATTTAGGAGACCCGCTAACGTGAAGACACACAGCTCGACTTTACAGTTCGAGCTAATAAACTTAGGGACTGAAACGGAGCCCAAGTTTGTGAACCTCGGCAAATGTTGTTCACCAGCAGAAAGAGACAAGTTCCTCACTTTGTTTAAACAGTACAAAGATGTCTTTGCATGGACGTATGCAGATTTAAAAACTTATGACACTAATATCATCAAACATATCATTCCTATGAAAGCAGGCGTCAAACCATATCAGCAGCCGTTGAGGAAGATGCACCCAAAGCTGGAACCACTAATTCAAAGCGAGGTGAAGAAACTGCTGGACGCTCGGATTATCTTTAAAGTCAGGCATTCTGAATGGGTGTCAAACCTAGTGCCTGTCAGGAAAAAGTCGGGAGAGATCAGGCTGTGCGTGGACTTCAGAAATCTAAATCGCGCCTCAGGCAAAGACAACTACCCGGTACCTCCCATGGAGCAATTGCTTCAGATGGTTTCTGGTTCTGAAATGTTTTCATTGTTGGACGGTTTCTCTGGTTACAACCAAGTGCTAGTAGCCGAGGAAGACAGATTAAATACAACTTTCAGAACTAAATGGGGAACTTTTGCCTACAGAAGAATGCCTTTTGGGTTGATTAATGCAGGGGCGACTTTTCAAAGAGCTATGGACATAGCTTTTCGAGGACTGATAGGACGAAGTGTGGTGGTTTACCTTGATGATATCACGATATTTTCCAAGAAAAGAGGGGAGCATGCGTTCCACCTAAAGCAAATTTTCCAGCGTTGTCGAAAATATGGCATTTCCCTCAATCCTAAAAAATGCGTGTTCGCTGTCACAGAAGGCAAGTTACTGGGGCATATAGTTTCAAAGAAAGGTATCTCTCTAGACCCAGAAAGGATTAAGGACATTGAACAAATTCCCATGCCGCATAATAAGAAGGGAATGCAATCCTTCATGGGAACAATAAACTTTGTAAGAAGATTCGTGCCTGATTTTGCCCAGACTGTCAAACCATTGCAGCAGATGGTCAAGCAAAACGCACAGTTTAAGTGGACTGAGACCGAAAAGAATGCTTTCAGTAAAATCAAGACCGTTGTTGCACATGCGCCCTCTCTTAAAAGTCCAGACTTTGACAAAGACTTTATTATGTATAATTTTGCGTCCGATGATTCATTGGCAGCCGTACTTACGCAAAAGGGAGATGGGGGTGATGAATTCCCAATTTCTTTCATGAGCACTGGGCTATAGGGGGCTAAATTAAACTAACCAGCCATTGACAAACAGGAATACGCAGTATTTAAGGCAGTCAAGCAATTCAGACGTTATATACTAAAAAATCGAACCAAGGTAATAGTCCCTTACCCAGCCGTAAGATCCCTTCTCATTCAAAAGGAATTGGGAGAAAGAAGGGGCAACTGGGTAACAGCCCTTCAAGAATATGATTTGGAATTCAAACTAGCCACTATAGTGAAAGTTCAGGGGCTATGCAAGCTGATGACTGGAAGCAGTAATAGTGAAGAACAGGCATGGGATAATGAAGTTGAATTGCATGTAATGGATGTTTGTCCTTTATTCACTGCTCCTGAATCTTGGTATAGAGACCTTGTACATTACCTTCAGTCAGGGGTATTTCCTGAACATTGGAGTTCCAAACAAAGAAGAGCTTTGCATCTAAAGTCAGCTTCCTACCAACTCATAGAAGGCATATTATTCAGAAAAAACTATGATGGAGTCCTTCTAAGATGTCTAGAAAGAGAAGACGCTGAGAAAGTAATGTCTGAATTACATGATGGTCCAGCTAGCAGACATTATTCAGGAGACACTACAGCCCACAAAATCCTTAGGGCTGGTTACTATTGGCCAACACTCTTCAGGGATGCACATGCGCACGTCAGAAAATGTGATACTTGCCAAAGATGTGGTGGAAGACAACCCAGAGCAGCAGCACCTCTAAAGCCTGTAATGATCACTGAGCCTTTCGAGCAATGGGGAATAGACGTCATTGGAGAAATAAATCCAAATTCCTCCCTGCTACACAAGTATATTCTTATTGCAACTGATTATTTCACCCGCTGGGTCGAAGCTATTCCATTGCGCAAGATAAATGAAGACGAAGTCATCAATTTTCTACAAGACCATATCATGACCAGGTTTGGGGTTCCAAGTTCATTAGTTTTTGATAATGCTAAATACTTTTCATCCATTAAGATTACTGCATTTGCTCATGAGAAAGGGATAAAATTACGCTATTCTGCTAACTATTATCCGCAAGGGAATGGCCTGGCTGAATCCTCCAATAAAAACCTCATTAGAATCCTGAAGAAGACCGTCATAGAAAACCAGCGAAGTTGGCACTCAGCCTTACCCAATGCCCTGTGGGCTGATAGAGTGACCCCTAAGTCTGCCATAGGAGTGTCACCCTTTACCCTTATGTACGGAAAGGAAGCCATCCTTCCCCCCAACATCCTGCTCCCGTATTCCATACTAGCTCAAGAATCCAGGGGGTCGGATGATGAAGTTCTCCAAGTAAGAATATACAATCTTCTGAAAGCAGAAGAGGCCAAATCCAAAGCTAGAGAACGTTTCCAACAGTAACAGGAGGTAGTGAAAAGATGGTTTGACAAGCACAAAGCTGGGAAGAAGGACTTGGAAGTAGGGGACCTTGTCCTAAAATGGGATCATCCCCATGATGAGAAAGGGAAGCACACTAAGTTCCAACAGTTATGGGTAGGTCCGTTTCAAATCACCGCTAAACTTGGCCCTGCTACCTATATGTTACAGGGTTTACAGGGATGGGAGGAGAACCTGCCAGTTAATGGTTTGGTTCTCAAACCTTATTTTTCTTAAATCATTTTGAGCTTTCTAATGTGTACATAAATAAGCTGTGTAGTGATTTCGAGTCACATTTTCTTTCATTTTAATTTTAGTCTTGATTTTCAATAAGGGAACAAACTTGTGGTTGCCTGGAGAATATTAAGGTCTTTTGGAGAATAGAAAATGTATTGAGTGTCAGCCTGTGTATTGCTTAATGAATTCTTCCAGCCTAATAGTTCTCTCGAATGAAAATATGGTGTGCATTGAAGTCCTGCTTAAACCCTGTGAATTAAACCAGATTCAGAGAGTCTGGAGTACTATGTCGGGGCCCCATCCACGTCACATTTAAAATGTTCTAAGGAGCGACAGTAAAGGACCCATGGGAGGAAGCAAGGTGAACAGCGTATTAAATATAAATAATCCCATGCCAAGAAACAAATGCCTAAAGGCAGTTAAAGAGTCAGACTTCTTGAAAAGCACCATGAATTAAAGCAAGCACTAAAGCATAAATGCTAGATCGCCAAAAGATCCTCTCCGTCCGTGAGCTGAGACATAAAGTACACCACTCACACAAAAGGACACTATGGGATAGAGGATCCTGAATTAAAATTCAGTAAGAAGAGGCGCATAGAAAGACTCAAATGAAAAGGACAAAAGTCCAAAAGCACTAAAATGCTAAAGTGGCATGGGAATGAGGAACAAACGGTTACTGTTGTTTACTATATCCTACAATCCTGTGGTGTCCACACTGCTAGCTACCCGAAAACAGAGGTAATAATGAAAATCATACTCTGGCCCAGGCATAGTTATTTGGACTTGAGGGTCTCGGTTTTCCTTTTCCCCAAAGGACTGGCATCAATGGTTAAGGTACGCACTTGGGTAATATGAGAAATCTGTATAGCTAAAAGAATTCGATGGATGCATTCGCTGCAGAATAGTCTGCTACTCAAAGACAATAGTCACCCAGAGATCTAGGTTCCCCAGGTAATCGCCAGTTGTTGCTACCGCAACGTTTCTCCCCGAATTTATTTTACTCAAATTCTGGGACCCCTCCTCTTCATTGTTTGCTTGGATTGATTGTAAAAGGCTTGGCGCCCTCGAAGCACATCTGTTCATTTTGTTTTGAAGATTGGATGCCTGCTAATTTGTTTGCCGCGTACAGTTTAGTTCGAGTCGTGTCTGGTTGTTTGCTACCCATAGAACATTGATTTTTGCCTTAACGAAAAAAATGATTTTTTGGCTGCAATTTAATCCTAGCGCTGTTGGTTTTCTCTTTGGATCGGGTCTCTTTCGGAAGAAGCTGAGCCCCATCTCACCCACCATCGCGGCTCCCAGATCAGACTTTCCGCCCGATGGTAGTTTCATCCGACGCCCGTTTCGGTGGTTTAAATCGCTTGCTCTAGAGTTTTTGCTCGCCCGCCGTTGCGGTCGGGAGGAGGGAGTTGGCCTCCGATCCAAGTATCATCCGACGTCCGACCTGCCGTCCCCCACCCAAACTTTTTCTTCTCCCTCGTCTCCTGTCTCTGACCTGCATTTCGTCCGCCGTTGCGGGTGGCAGAGCATTCTATCCTCCGATCCACTCCTCTCCGCCATCCGATTTCTTGTGTCGCTCATTTTGTCACTTACCTGGTTCTTGTGCCCATCCGCCGTGGCGGCTCCTGAATCCTTGTCCCATCCGTAGCAGAAGTCTTTCCCGTGCGACCCAAGTATCACCCGACCGTTGATTTATTGTGCCGCGAATTTTCGCCCGAACCAGGCTAGCTCTTTGTAGATTTATCATTATAATTTGAAATTTTAACGCTTAATGTTTCAGTTTAGTGGGTAATGCACCAAATTTTTCTGCAGGAAGAACCCCGTAGATTGCTAAAGCAGCTTAGAATGAAGAAAAGAACAAAACAGACGAACGACAGAGGCACCAAGGAGGCAGTTTCAGCCGTTGCGTTCAGAAGGTAAGCGCCTATGGAAAATGATTGGGAAAACGCAACAACCGGAGAAGAAACTGAATCAGCAAGGAGACTGAAAGGTCACACGCCGAGGGTAACCCAGGAGACAGGAGTTGTAGTTTAAATAGCAAGGAGTAGGACTAGAACAGGGCTTTTTCCCTTAGAAATTTTCTAATGGTTTGCTTGTAAGAGGAACTACTTCGTTTTGCTGAGGAAACTGCAATTTGTCTGCTGGAAAGAGCAAAGAAGTGGAATGTATCAATGTAATTTGATGAATAATTGTTGAAGAGGAACTATTTCGTTTTCAGCTGTATTTCATTTGCTGTAAGAATATTTGATGTTATGAACCTACGTTCTTATTAAATGATTCTTCAGTAGTTTTCTGGAATATATTTCCACTAAGAGCAATAAATGTTGTTATAGAATGATCGGCTATTTGGTTATTTGAATATCTGTAAGCGTTCATGTGCTGTAGGAGAAGTTTCAGCTATCTGTGATTTTTCTTACTGTATGTGATAATGTATTGCTCAGCCAAAAATGATAACCATGCTCCCTAGGGATAGTGTAGATAGTTAGCTTATTTCTTTTGTATCCGGTTGAATGCTTGTGAGTAAGACGAGAGGTAAGAACCTGCGCATCACTTTGTGAGTGCTCCCTGCATTTTGACCACCCTGCATTTAGTTAGGCACTTGCATATCATTCCTTTAAGTCAAAATACAAATTCCGGTGGACCGGGCCGCAACCGGTAAACCCTTGTTGTTACTTTGACCTACGGTAGCCAGACCGTAAACCGGACGGATTCCCTATACCAAACAGTCAATGGGATAGTTGGGAACGCTGATTGGGGAGAATCCCTTACTGTTTCCACCTGCGAATTTCCAGGCCTCAACAACTGGTTCCTTTGGATTTTGACGAAGACCTTAGGTTCGCATCTATAACCTGTGTCACGCAAGATTGTGTTGTGTTCACCTACATAGCTTCCAGATTTTTGAAGACTCATCATTATTGTATATTGTGGCTTTGATCCACCTTTGTAGTATACGTGGTCTTGTACCCGTATCATATGATGTACTCAAATATCGTAAAGGAGCTAGTGTTCTAGTATATTGAACATGGCATCCTCAGATATGATTTTTTATATGACATTGATATGTATTTGTTTCAATTACTTCCTTTGCTTCCTTGGACTTATGAGTTCTCCAAGATAATGATTATAATTTATTTCAACCATTGCTTCCCTCTGACCTCACACATTAGGGGGCATCAGTTATCAACCAAAATGGAACTTCTTCGTCTGAGTACCGACATTCCTCATGTTGGTACAAAAAAGGACAAATTTGGATTGAAGTGACCAAAACACTATAGATGGGCACCATCCTTATGTATTTTTATTATGGATTTTGGGTTGCATATGCGACTATGTGCATTGCAACTTGCATATCATATGCGAGTATTTGCATTGCAACCTGTGTATACTTGCATAAGTTCCCTTTGAGGAACTCGTGTATCATACATGATTTTCCTATATTAATACCTGTGTATACCTTAATTCAACATTAAAAAATATAAATCAAGATTAGATGAGATTAGTTGGGGCCTAATCCATAACTATCCCAACCATCTCAACCATTCCAACCTTCGAAACCACTCTGATTCCCA
This sequence comes from Pseudotsuga menziesii, assembly GCA_001517045.1. Lineage (NCBI taxonomy): Eukaryota > Viridiplantae > Streptophyta > Pinopsida > Pinales > Pinaceae > Pseudotsuga > Pseudotsuga menziesii. The sequence continues at coordinate 119,944 of LPNX010860897.1, read as the reverse complement.
AAGTATGAATAGAGTCCTTGGGGTGGGGGATAATCAATTAATTTTGGAGAGAAAAGTTATGTTGGTGGTATATATTCAGAATCTTGGAGTAGCAGAACTCAGAGTCCTTTGGTTGCATAGGATTCCTTGTCTCAGAAGTTGGGTTGTACTCTTATCTTATTCATCGATTGTTAATAAAGAGAATTCTTCTTCCAATTTTGTATTGTGTTTATTTCATGTATATTGGTTAATGAATATGTTTGTTTATATGATTAATATGATTTTCATCTAACCTCTAATATATATATGCATGAGATATTACTTGAAGGATTTACTCTTTGTAGGTGAAAAGGTGCATCCCTAGAAGCTTTGAAGAGGATTGGTGTGAGAGAAGATCAAGCTTGGATCAACCGTCATTAATAGGGTAAGTCAAGATTTTCTTCCTATTCTCTTTCCATTCTCTGTAAAAATATGATTGTCTACAAGTTAGTAGTAAGTTGGTAACCCCAGAACCTAGGTTACAAGGGTGATTTATCTTGAACAACACCTATCTATTCATCCCAACTCTTTCCATGATTAACTTAATCTAAATTACCTTCCTAAGAATGCAGAATTATAATTACCTTCCTACAACTTTGATCTAGAAATAAAAGATTCAGGAAATAAACATCTAGACTTACTTTTGCAGAAATTTAAATCCTAATCTACCAAGACATATGAAGATCCATTATAACAATCTCATTCCAACTTAATCTAAGAATAAAAAATGAAGAAAGTGAACTCAACCATTATAACTGTAAATGGACTGAATTAGCAAAACTCAAGAAAGACAACAATTCAAAGAAACTAGGGATGAGCTTGGCTGTTACAACTATCACACAAGTGCATGAGGAAAATTAATCTACACATTCGTTGTCACACCACTCTGACGCAGCTTATGGGAAATGAAATAACTGATCGTTCAAGGAAACACACAATGAATCATTATTGTTGCAGTTGTTCTAAAAGAATGCATCTACTGTAACATCTGCACCACACAACAGAAAAGATAAATACCTAATTAACTCGGCGATCTCTGTGGGAAGGCGAGCCCAACCTTCGAACTGAGACGTCAGAGACTAACACAAGTTAAAACACAGAAATATGGCAAATCCTGCTCCTTGTATTAGATTATGGAATGAAAGTATAGTCTTTGCACAGCTTATACAATATATTCAATTATTTTCCAACCCTCGGCTCTGAATAAATCCTAATACTTATACATCAATCTTCATAACTTCTACCCACTAATATCGGGCAACTATGAATATCTATGATATTCAGGTTTCCCTATTACAATTCATTGTTATAGCTGTGGGAGAAACCGAAGCAAGGAATATAGGAAGTCTGTTGCATGAGCCAATAATGAAGTAACAAAAACCAATCAAGAGATACTTTGTTAGTTGCAACTACCCTTGAATAATGGCGTGCTGTTGAGGATGAGTCTTTTGCATCCTTGCCTCTTGAAACTTGCATGGAACGAGGATCTTTGATTGCGTTTCACCTATAAAGATGGAGTCTATGGGTAGAGATGGCAATGGAAGTTCGCCTCTTCTAGAAACCACTTAGCCTAATGCACCTGTATCCTTCACATCTTGAATTATCTTCATAAAATCTCAATTTCTTAGCATAATTCAAGAGGTAAATCCCTATTTATAACTATCATAAGTATTAATAAGATAAAACAATAAGTAATCATACCTATAAGGAATCAAGGCTCCAATGAAGGAAGAACATTTTTTTGGTGCATAAAAATGGAGCAAGATAAGGAAAAATGGGTATAGTGAGTGTGGTCAAAAAGGGGTCATTTATGGGCCCAACATCTCCCCCCAACTGTCCTGTTTCATGTCCCTATGCAACAACCTTCATTAGTCTGAATCTGAATCTAGCCTTGTACTTTGTTCATGGAGAGAGAAAAATTTATAAGGAAGTTCAGGTGATCCATGTGCTTCTAGAAATCCATTGTAGGAAACCCAATATCTACAACACTACTCCTCTTCTGCCTTTGTCAAAAAGAAATCTTCTCTGTACAGTTTTGTTGGCCACCAGATAAGAGGAAATTAGAACTTGAGTCCCATCCAATTGGCTCCACACTTCCTTATATAGTTAACATGTCCCTCAACCCTCGAAAGAGCATGTTTAAAGTTCCTGAAACAGTAAGGGTCCCTATTCTGCAATGATAAAGGAGCATCATGCCATCTATGCTTACTGCCTTCCAGAGATGATTGTTGTTTCATGGTAATTTGGTTGACACACTTAGAGATGACCCTTTCTTGAAGTTAAACTATTTTTTGGGTCTTGATGGAATATGTAATCCTTTTCCGCTGCAGAGTAAGGAGAAGGCGAGGAGATTGAGGCTCGCTTCGAACCCAAATATTAGTGTTAGCCTCATTGTGAGAATAGGTATGGAAAGATCTCTTCCACTGCACATGATTGCAGCTAACAAAGAAGGAAAAATCCATGAGCTGAACATCTCCTAAGTAAGGGGCATGGTTAGAATGTTGTTCCAAGGGACAAGCCATTTCATATAGGTAAAGTTCATAGAGCAGGTTCTTCTCCATGAAATTAATTTCCATAAACGTTTCCAAAAATTGGGCTGAGGTTTCCATTTCATAGGGTCTCCTCTCCTTTACTGCTTTCAATTTAAACCAAATAAATTGTTTAAACAAAAACACAAGATAAGGAGGAGATGGCGATATGGTGCTTAACAATTCTTGGGAAAGAGTATACAGTTGGTCCTTCTCCACCTACATAGATTTGAACTTTTTCAGTTCCTTTAATTCTTTCTATATCCCTTCCCATCGTAATTTCTGGAAAATCAATTCTTCTGCCCATTTTTCCCTCAATTATCTGATAGTCTTCTCGTGATCAGTGATGGGAATCATTCCTTCTTGATACTTTTCCACCTGCCTCTTCCATTTATTCACTTCTATTTTTAGCAGTGAGAGATCTTTGATCAGCCCCTGGATTCTTTCATCTCCTGCATTTTCCTCATCATCAGAGTCCATATTGACAAAGTTCTCGGAAAATTGAGTGCATACCTTTCCATCCGATGTTTTAGCTTGAGCATTCTACACTGTGGGTGTAACAGCTTCTTCTTCTATCAAGGTTTTAGTAGTCTTTGTCTGCATAGGTACTTCTGCAACCACTCCTAGGGTTATTGGTTCTTGTGTAGTAGCATCTTCTTTTTGAAGCTCCCCTTCAACAAATTCAGCCTATGTGGGTACTTTTGCCATTAATTCTGAGGGTGTTGGTTCTTATGTGATAGGATCCTTTCCATGTAACTCTCCTTCAATAACTTTAGCATTCAATTGTGAAGACATCGGTTCTTGTGTAACAACTTCTTCCTGAATTTCAATTTCCACATCTTCATGAGTCCGTGCTACAGCTACTTGGATTTCAGCCATGGCTTTGATAGGGAGATGCAATATTATTGGTTCTTATGTATCAGCGTCTTGTCCCCCCATTTCTTCATGCTGCTGGAATTGCTCTTGAATTACTTCCATATCTCTCGAAAGATGAATTTTTTCCCCAAATATCTTAGTATCCCCTGATGATTGTGATTACATCTGTTCATCTTCTCTCAGCTCCACATCAGGGATTATGTCCACCTCAGGATCCATTGTTCTTGGTTGAAATGGAGTTTCAACAAGGATTTATAAGAATGTTGGGTCTTGTATAGAAACATCTTGATCGAATTCAATATGTTGGGACTCCTCTATTATCTCGGTATCCTAAGATGGTTCTAGGGTCACAGTAAAAAATTCTAAGTTTGGGTCAGGAATTACCTCAATCTCTGGTTTACCTACTTCTTCTTGAATGGCAATTTCGACAAACATTTCTGAAGGTGCTGGTTCTTGTGTGACAGCACCCTATTTGGCTTCAATATTCCCTTTGTTAGGCTTATCTAGCAATTATGCTAGCTAAGGATATAATTTCTCAGCTTCTTCCAATTCTAAATTGGGGATCAGTCCTACTTTTGGTTTATCTTCTTTCCTTAATTCTACATCAGGTGCTTCTTGTTCTTCTTCAGCTATTGGTGTGGGATTTTGGGTCCCAAATGAACGCACTATGACTATGTAACCTGATTGACTAAAAATTTCCCCACATGTAGGGAAGACTGCTTTCTCCACTTCTTCATCCTCCTCAGTAGGAGATGATCCTTCTAATTGGTCTGCAGCTTCTGTTAGAAAACATGATAGCAGAGAAATAACATATATACAGTTAAATCAATAAACAAGATGAAAAACACATTAAAACATTACAGAGAGACACAGATATAACATGGTTCACCCAAATGATGGGCTACATCCACAAAGAAATTGCCAGTCCTTTTATTACAGTCTAGAAAGATGAAGGGATACACCCTGCAGCAAAACCGCTGCACTTCTTCTTCACGCTCTCACAGTCTCTCTTCCAAGACAATATAATACCATACACAGTTGTGTTACAATGCTTTCTTTTATAAGGGAAATACCATGGGAAAATACTATGGTTAACCCAATACCATGGGTTTGCAAAACTGTTGTCCAACACATATCCCAAAAAAATTTCTCAGGGGCTCTGCCCTCAAACCCCAAGGCAGGGGGAATGAGTGTATGGTACACTTGGGTTACAAACACGACTAAATAATATCTCTAGATCTATAATAGTAGGCTCCACAACCAACAACTTCTACCAGTGTGTGCAACCTTCTCTCTACCTGTTTCTTACATACCTCCTTCCAATTCTCCAATTCTTTCCAAATAAATTGCAATTCTTCCTTCAGTATCCCATTTTCATACAAAATCCCCTCAATTTGAGGTTCTTCTGCAATAGCCTCCTATCGAGCATTGTTTGTCCTCGGTCTCAAAATGGGAAATTCAAGGTTTGCTTCAATATCTACCCATTTTTCTTGCACTACTATGACTGATCTCATTCTCCTTCTCCTCACTAGTTGAGATGCTTGTATTTCTTCTCTGGACCTTCTTCTCTTCCTTCGAGGTACAATGGTTTCCAACTCTATAGTTGATGTAGAAGGACTATTTCTTGTTTTAGTATCCCCTCTGTCCTCTGACATATATATTTATTCTTCAATTAAATTTCCCCTCCACTTAGGAGAGGAATCAATGGTGAGGACCTCTACATTCTCTTCTTTCATCATAGCTCCCACAGATTCAGCTTCAACTATCGCAACATCCAATGCTGCTCCAGCTTCAACTTTAGCTGCTAGAGTTCCCAAATTCTCTATCTCCTCCATAGGGTTTGCTATTGCTACATCCTTCACCGATTCTTCCTCTTCTTCTGATCCTCTCTTAGCTCTCCCCCCCCCCAACTAAATTGGAGGGACTTCGGTACTCCTTCTCTTCCTCCAATTGAACACCCAACAAAAGTGTAGGTGCCCTTACAAAAGTATAGGTCCCTGGGCTATCTGCAGTTTGCCAGTAAATTGTTCCCATGTTTGATTTCTCTGAGCTAGGGCCCTTAATATTAGAATTTTAATGAGGCCATGATGGGTAAGGGAAGAATATGGATTCTTAGCTGATTTGACAAATCCTACCATGTGATGTAGGTCTTTAAACAGAAAAAATGGAACATTAAGTAGATTTTTTTGTGGCGTAAATGAGACAGCAGTGGAAACTCAGAATAATAGACAGTTTGGTACCTACCTTCACAGGTGATATACTTTTTGAGGAATACGGCCACTTGATCCCACAGGCGAGGAAATGACTATAATTCTATTCCCTGCCCTAATGGACACAATTGTTCACCTGTCACAAAAAAGTCTTGTACTACGGCGGCATTGGGAGTTCTTCTTCTAAACCAAGCTCTTCCTACCTGCGGGAGGGTGGTAACCTTTGATAAAATCACCTCAGAAACTTCTATTCACAAACCCCTTACCTTTGAATGGGTTTCTGTAATATTTAAAGAAAAATGCAGAGCAGTTTCACGATGAAAACCATTGAGACATTGAAAAACTCGGTCTAGCCCGCGGTTTCGAAGATAGCGAAAACTTCAGCATTCTTTCGCAATGTATGCATCTTTGGAGGTTCATGTTGGGCCGGGATACCCATGTTATCCTTATTTCTAAATTCTAGTATCAGCTTAGCAAATTGTAGGCTCCGACAATGGAGGTTTCAGTACAGGACATGCACAAACAAGGGAGGTTGGAGTTGGGAAAATTTGGAAAGTTAAGATGGTAGTGAGCATAAAATCATTGGTAATATTTTGCCTCAAAATAGGAAAGGGTGGGGGTTGTGAAATAAGTTTGAGTGGCTATTAGATCGCGGGAATGGGAAGTTAACGAAGTACATGTGTAACGACAGATATAAAAAGGTAGGTATGGTTAACTCTGTCAAATCTTCTTAATGCTTAATCATGTAAATAACCAAAACCATACCTTAATAATTATGGGATGAACCGTGACTTCTCAAGGTAATACAGCATGTCAATGCGGCCTTCAAATTTAAATATTATTGCACACATGCCATCATGATCCTTCTCCCAGTGAACCAAAAGTTGTCTTGTCGATATTGATGGAATCATAATTAAAGCTGTGAAGTGAGTCTGAATCAGCAAAATCACAGGCGACGAAAATTATGGACGAAATTGAAGGAGTTGCAGCCTGAATGTGGAAAAATATGGAGGATTTGTAGCCATAAGCCATAGGAAAAATTAGCCAAATTAGCAGAGTTGTAGCCACTCGAAAGGGTAAAAGTAGGCAAAATTTTGACAAAGTTGCAGCTACGGCAAACGAGAAAATGGGCGGTATTTTACGAAGTTACAGCTGTAAGAAATGGAAAAAGGGAATATCTTACAGTGTTGCAGCTGCAATGGAATAGAAAAGTAGGCAAGGTTTTACGATGTTACAACTATGAAATGGGAAAAATAGGCAAGGTTTTTACGGTGTTGCAGTTGCGACAGAACATAAAAGTAGGTAGGGTTCTATGGTGTTGCAGCTGCGGAACGAGAAAAATAGGCAAGGTTTTTATGGTGTTGTAGCTACGATGGAACAGAAAAGTAGGCAGGGTTCTATGGTGTTGCAGCTATGAAATGGGAAGAATAGGAAAGGTTTCTATGGTGTTGCAGCTGTGACAGGGCCGAGAAATAGGCAAATTTTGCATATTTGCAGCTGCGTTGAACTGTTCATCATCCAAATTTTTCTTTCATAAGGAGCTCTTTCAGAAAACAAAAAATTACAATAGGTGTTCATCTTCATCATGCCTGGTCATGACCATTACTCTTTAATTAAATTCCTACACATATTCTAAAAAAAAAATTCAAGCATAAAGGAAAAAGAAATAAACATCAATTTATTCATGTACAAAATATTTTGTGTGTAAATTGAAACAACTTTCTAAAGAGTGATAGGGGCTGAGGAAGATTCCTGCCCTTTCTCCAAATTGTATCGTGGATCATCTGCAATCTATGAAACAAATGCATCCCTTGAAATTGGATTATGATACAGTCACAGTCTGTGAACATTACCAAATAATGGTGCACGGTTCTCATCAATGGTGACGAGGAGGACTGTACCATTATCGAATACTCTGTCTATCAGATATGGACCCAACCATCTTGTGCGTAGCTTACCTTTCAATTCCCTTTTGAATCTTGAATCATATAATAGCGCCCAATCTCCTTCATGGAAGACTCGCTTCTTAATGAATCGGTCGTGCCAATTGGATCTCTGTTGCTGAATTAATGTTGTCTGATCCACAGTAGTTGTGAGTCACTTCTTCCAATTCATTCAATTGATTCAATCTATTCCTCTAGGCTTCAGTCACATCTAAGTTTACCTCCATGGTTGTCTTCAAGGTTTTGATTTCAAATTCAATGGGAAATAGAGTGCTCCTGCCATACACCAAGTCATAAGGAGAGAAACCTATAGTATTGCACCACGTAGTATGATATTCCCACAGTGATTCAGGAAGTATGTCAGTCCAATATATGCGATGGCTCCTGACTATTTTGGTAAGGATAGCTTCAGTAAATTTATTGGTACTTTTCACCTGGCCATTGGCCTGGGGATGGTAGGGTGAAGTTATCCTATGCTGAATATGGTACTTCTGTAGCAAAGCTTCATATTTTTGTGACACAAATTGCGGTCCCCCATCTGTGATTACTTCCTTGGTTATTCCAAAATGAGTAAATATTTATCCATACAGGAAATCTATTACAGCCTGGTCATTGGATTTTTCCAAAGCCATAGCTTCTACCCACTTTGTCATGTAGTCGATGCAAACTAAAATGTAGGCTTTCTGTTTTGAATGAGGATTGATAGGCCCAACAAAAAGAAAGTCCCATATGTCAAAAGGTTCCACCACCAACTATGGTAGAAGAGGTATTTCATCCAATCTATTAGGTTGGCCCATTCTCTGACAGCTGTCACAAGACTGGACATACTTCTTAGCATCCCTGAAAATTGTTGGCCAATAATAACCCATTCTCAGCACCTTATGACCTGTTCTCCTATCTGCAAAATGTCCCCCACATGGCTCATCATGACATGCCTTCAATATATGGAAGACTTCATCCTCCCTTACACATCTCCGGATCTCAAGATCAAGACCTGTGTAGAAAAAATGACCATCTATCCAGCAATACTTGGCACTTTGTTGAATAATATTCCTTTTATCTCTTTTTGACAAGTGTGTCAGAAGCTCACCTATAGCCAAGTAGTTGGCAACATCTGCATACCAAGGGATAAATAATCAGCAACAACATTTTCTTTCCCAGACCTGTCAACAATGGCAATATCGAACCCCTGTAATACTAAAAGCCATTTGGTTACCCTAGCATTTGTAACTATTTTTTTCATTAGATACCTGATGCCTGAGTGGTCATTGTGTACAAAGGTGGGATATCCAGTGATGTAGTGTCTGAATTTTTTAATGGAGTAAATGATGGCTAAAAATTATTTCTCTATAACAGTATAATTGAGTTCAGCAGGGGACAAGTTTTTACTGATGTAATAGATTGCATATGGTGCTTGACCATCCTGCTGACCTAATACTACTCCAATGGCAGTATCAGAGGCATCTGAAGAAATATGGAAAGGCACAGCCCAATTGGGCTCCCTTAAGATAGGAGTTGTAGACAGCCTCTTCTTAAGTTAAATGAATGTTGTCTGGCATGCATCATTCCAAATAAACTATACATCCTTCATCAATAGAGTAAATAAAGGAGAAACTAGTTTGGAAAAATTCTCTATAAATCTTCTATAATAACCAGTATGCCCTAAAAAGCTACGTACCTCTTTTTGTGTTCTAGGAGTGGCTATGTTTTCAATTACCCTAATTTTGGATGGATCTACCTAGATACCATCAGCATATATAAAGTGCCCCAGCACTACACCCTCGCTCATCATCATATGGCACTTTTCAGTGCTTAAAGATAGTTGGGTTTGCTCACAATGTATTAAAACCTTCTCCAAGCTTTTCAGTGCCTCTTCAAAGTCACTGCCATAAGGGGTAAAATCGTCCATGAAAATATCCATACTATCATTAACCATTTCCAAAAAGATACCAATCATGGCTCTCTGAAAGTTGGTTGGTGCATTGCATAAACCGAAGGGAAGCACCCTGTATGCAAAGGTACCCTAGGGACAGGTGAAGGTGGCTTTCTCTTGGTATTTAGGAGCAATATGGATTTGATTGTACCCGCTAAACCCATCTAAAAAGGAGAAGAAATTCTTCCCATACAGGGTGTCAAGTACTTGTTTGATGAAAGGCATAGGAAAACGGTCTTTCTATGTTTCCTTTTTCAGCTCTCTATAATCCACACAGACTCTCCATTTACCATTCTTCTTGGGTACTATCATGAGTGGAGAAACCCACTTGTTGTCTAAGATTGGGTATATAAACCATGCTTCCAAGATTTTTTGAATCTCCTCCTTCACTATGTCCCTAATATTGGGTTTCATCCTTCGTTGTGGCTGGCACATAGGCAGGGAGTCACTTTTGATATAAATGTGGTGGGTGCGCAGATTAGAAGGGATACCCTTCATGTCTGTGTACTCCCAAGTGAATGCCCCCTTATGCTTTTTCAAGAGAGTGATTAGGCATTCTTTTTCATCAAGAGTAAGATTGGGATTGATATTCATGGTTTTTCCTAACTCTATCTCAATTGGAACACTTTTTGAAATTTTCAATACTGGAATTATGTGAGTGTCACTGACTAATGTCTCCTCTGTGAGGTTTTCTTTCTCTTCTTCACCTAGAGTACTATTTAGGATCTGATAAATTTGTTTGTTGACAGAAGTGGGCTTACTATTGAAATTATTGATGGCATCGTCCTCTGTTTCATTCTTAATAGTCAAGGCCTTCCCTATCATTAACCATGGTTGAATTCCCTCCTCTTCCTCTATCTCCATCCACAATGGAGTTTGAGCTTCTAGACTAGGTCGAGTTAGAGGATAGAGGGTAAGGTTATTTGTTTTGCTCCCATATGATATGGTCATAGACCCTGACCGATAGCTGATGCAAGCATCTGTTGTAGCTAACCAGGGTCTCCCTAGGATCAGTGGGTGTCCCCCTAGCTACGAATTGGGTTGTAAAACCAAGAAGTCAGCTGGGTATTTCCACAAATCAACTGAGACAATGAGGTCATCCAATATTCCCTCAGGCTTGATGGTGGACCTATCTGCAAGTTATAGAATGGTAGGGGTTGGCCTGAGATTAGTGAGCCCAAGTTTTCTTACAATTTTTGTGTTCATGACATTAATAGCTGCACCTAAATATACCAGTAAATTTGGTATCTACGTATTCCCAATATGCAAAGTGACAGTGGGATTCCTAGGATCATCGTATTTGGCCAAGAGGATTTTTCCCATTATCAGTTCAGATAATTTCCCTATGACATGGACAGTGGGAGGATCCCTAGGTTTTCTTCTTTGTTTTCTTGTACACAAATCCCGAACAGTTCTAGCATACATAGGCACATCATGAAGGGCCTGCAGCAGTGGAATTTTAACATAAAGTTTTTCCAACTCTCCTAAGAGGTTAAATTGAGGTTGCTCCACTGCCTTCTGTAGTGTCAGTATTTCATGATATGGTGGTTCTCTAATCAATTGTGTAGACTATTTTTCAATAGATGTTTCAGCTGGTGTCTCAGTAGGACTTTTAGCATCCTCAATGATGGGGATCGTTGCGTTGGATAAGTACTACTGATTCATCCTTTCTTCAGTTGTAGAGGATGGAACATCCTCAATGACCAAAGGCTCCACTACACTCCCTGATCATAAGCGGATGTCATTACATGGAACTAGAGTAATGGAGTAAGTGGGAATGTTTGAAGTCTCAAACTGGTAGACTGCTTTATTTTTTGGGTTGGGGTTAGGTTGAGTAGGAAGCTGCGGTCGTATAGGCGTATTGGGTACAGCATTGTTCTAGAGTTGTAGCTGTGGCTATTGATACTGCTGATATGGATGAGGGTATTGTTGAGGAGGGTATGGTTGATGATGAAACTATTGATGTGGAAACTTTTGAGGATGTTGGCTCTTGGAAAACTAGTTTCCTGGACGGAAGTTCCTCCACCCAGGAGACCAAGAATTCTGTTGGTTTGGTGGGTGTGTCCAAGAGTTCCAGGAGTTGAAATTTTGCATAAGAGATTGAGAAGCATGCCATTTATGGTTGGAATAAGATAAAGGGAATTGCATATTCATGTGATGCATATTATTCCAATTATTCATGTTATTTGAAAATGGAAACGAGTCTAGATTCATACCTTGGTTTCAAGGCTGCCAAGGCTTTTTCTGGGAAATGAAGTAGGTTGGTTCCACATATGGAGTTGATGCCTGCAGAACTACCTTCACTTGAGTTAGTGAATGGAATTCCTTTGAATCATGGTTCAGTTCACAAAGATGACACACTTCCACTTTGTCAAGTGGGCACTCCTTTAGGGGATGTTTCTTCCTACGTTTAGGGAAAAATACATCGAGTGTTAGATCTTCTACTGCTTGTTTCTACTTTTCCCTCAGGACATATATTTCAAAGGAGATGGAGCTCATCATTTCTTTCTTGAAGTTCTTGAGAAGGTTTCCTATTTATGCTCGGGCAGCTCCTCCATTGGATGACTTCTATGTTCTGTCGAAGACATCTCGATCTAGTTTATCTCATTTGTTGTTCCTGGAAGATCCCCTAGAATACCTTTTGCACAATTCAACAATCTTTTCAAAGGATTCCTTTTAAATATCCCCCTTTCCTAGTAGGTTCAAGATATCTAGGCAGTCTTCCCAAATCTCACGAAGTAGGATTATCTTGAGCACATCTAACCCCATATTAGTATTTACATCTCTCTACACATTGTACAAAATCCTCTCAACAAAATCTTCCAAGCTTTCTTTGTCCCTTTGTACCATATTGAATAGTTCTTCTCTTTTATCTTTGGTGTTGCAGTACTCCTGGTATTTTTCTAGGAACACCTATTTCATTCGGTCCCAGGTGGTGACAGTTCCACCACCCAGGCTCATGAACCAACGTAGCGCGTTATCCTTCAATGTAGCAGGGGTAATTTTTAACTTTTGCTCGCTGGAAGTGTAGTCATAGCTGCGACAGAGGATGTCAAACTCGAAAAGGAATTCATCCAGATCCTCTGTGGCCTTTCCATGAAAACGATGTAATACTGATGGTGATATATTTTTCATGGGGCCCAGTCCTTCTGGTTGTTGAATGGGGAATTGGAGTGTGGCAATTGTCCCCTCATGCAGGGGATCATCTTCATTGTGATGATTTTCCACCATTACCTATTCATGATCTTCTGGCTCGCATCAATTATTCATAATTTATTCTAATTTCTCCTCTTTATGCTTCCTTTAATCATCTCGCTTCTGATGGAATTGTGTCCACTCCTCTTTTGTCACCACCTTCCCGTTGATGTGATAAATCACGTCTCGATCAACTGATCCCACAACACTAACTTTGTCTTCCTCCTCAGGGACACCTGAGGGTGTTGCAGCTTCTCATGTGTTCTCCACTGTGGAAAATAATGCTTCCACCCTGGGAGTAATTGGGCTTATTCTGACAGAGGACCCCTGATGGCGAGCTCTGGTAGAGGAATTGGTTCTAGAAACTAGATCGTCAATGAATGTTCTTCTTCCCAAGGCTCGATTTCTTCCACAAACTCAACCACCTACAATGTTAGTATTCTAGGGAGTTTTGGGGGTTATAGGAATGTCACATTTTACCCTTCTCGTATTCATGCAAACTTAAAAACTAAAGAAAAATGAATGGATGCAACTACTATGGTGTCTAATAATTATCTTCCCTGACAGCGGTGCCAAAATGTTGGGAACTCTATATGCAAGTTAATTAAACCCAACATATAGAATGTTCAATATAAATTGTCAACCCAAGAAATTATTTTTATTGTAAAGATAAATTTACACTATCTATGCTTAAACACTAAGTCGCTCATGCTGTTGAATAAAGTATCCTACCTATCTGTTCGGCCCAACTCTTCCCATGATTAACTTAATCTAAATTACCTTCCTAATAATGTAGAATTATAATTACCTTCCTACAACTTTGATCTAGAAATAAAATATTTAGGAAATAAACATCTAGACTTACGTTTGCAGAAAGCTAAATCCTAATCTACTAGGCCATATGAAGATCCATCATAACTATCTCAATACAACTTAATCTAAGAATCAGAAATGTAGAAAGGGAACTCAGAAATTATAACTGTAAATGGACTAAATTAGAAAAACTCAAGAAAGACAACAATTGAAAGAAAATATGGCTGATCTTGGTCGTTATAGCTATCACACAAGTGCATAAGGAAAATTAATCTACACAGTCGACTATCACACCACTCTGTTGTAGCTTACAAGAAATGCAATTATTGATCATTCAAGGAAACACACAATGAATCATTGTCGTTGCAGCTATTATAAACGAATGCATCTACTATAACATCCACACCACACAATAGAAAATATAAATACCTAATTAACTCGACAATCTCTATGGGAAGGCAGACCCAGCCTTGGAACAGAGACACCAAAGACTAACACAAGTTAAAACACAGAATTCTGAAGAATCCTGCTCCTTGTATTAGATGATAGAATGAAAGTACAGTCTTTGTCACAACTTATACAATATAATAAATTATTTTCCAACTCTCAACTCTGAATAATTCCTAATATTAATAGAACAATCTTCATAACTTCTACCCACTAACATCGGATAGCCATGAATATCTACGATCTTCAGGATTCCCTATTACAATGCGTTGTTACAGCTGTGAGTGAAACAAAAGCAAGGCATATAGGAAGTCTATTGCACGATCCGATAATGAAGTAACATAACCCAATTAAGAGATACTCCTTCAGTTGCAACTACCCTTGAATAACGGCGCGTTGTTGAGGCTGAGTCTGTTGCAGCCTTGCATGTTGCAGGTTGCATGGAATGAGGATCTTTGACTGCATTTCACCTGTAAAGATGGATTCCATGGGCACAGATGACAATGGATGTTTGTCTCTTCTAGAAACCACTTGGCCTGATGCACCTGTATCCTTCACATCTTGAACTATCTTCATAAAATCTCAATTTGTTAGCATAATTCAAGAGGTAAAGCCCTGGTTATAAAAATCATAAGTATTAATAAGATAAAACAATAAGTAATCATACCTATAAGGAATCAGGGCTCCAATGAAGGAAGAACATCTGTTTGGTGCATAAAAATCGAGTAAGATAAGGCAAAAAGGGTATAGTGAGTGTGGAAAAAAGGGGTCATTTCTGGGCCCAACATTTACTTCCTACTTGTTTATATTGGATGTTTAATACACAACCTAGTCTTTTGTAAGCTAAGAAGTTGTGACTAACGTACCTTTGCTTCTAAAGGGAAAAAGGGGTGCTATATTTGATAACGACTCATCGAAAAAGGTATGAAAGTTTCTTGTGAACCTAGGCTTACTTAGTTCATTATGAACTAATGCATTGAAAATTACGTTGTTTGCAGGTGCTAGGTACCAACCCTATGTCGAGTGTGTTGTGTAAAGAAGTCAATTGATTAAGAACTAGGTATTTAAAATTGGAAACTAAGGGATGTATGCCTAGAGGAAACACATAAATACAAAAGGGAGAAATCCAAAACTATACGGAGTGGGTGAATATTTAAATCTTAGTGGGAGGAGGTTGTAGCATTAAGGAAGTACATGTGGAGGCCTCATGGTCACCTCCCACACTAGCTAAGGCACAAAATGTGATTTTCTATGGTTTTGAAACCATATTCTTCCATACCAAGTTGGATGAGGGGAGCGAACTCCCCATTTGGGGTTTTTTTCAGCAAAGTTTTGGGAAATGGATTACAAGGTCTCTAAGTTTTCACAGGTATGAGCCCCTTCCTTATAGCGTATGCTCTAGTTGTTTTTGTTTTCATTAACTACAATCATTTATAATCACTAACTGGTTTCATGGTAGGTTGGAACTATGTTGGAGCAGGCTCATGACTGATTTAAAAGAAGACCATTAGACCAAACCTGGTAAGCCCATGTTCAGGAGCCTTTTGCATCTGGTTGGTCATTCTGGATTTTCAAAGGGATTTGGGAAAACATTGTTTGTGGTTTTAATGGCGTTTTAAAAATGGAACGATGCTCTGGGAATCTATAGGGTTTAGTGTTTATGAATATGGTGCTCAGAAATTTCATGGTTTTTAATGTGATTATGAGCTTGTTCAGGAATTCGATGAATTTGTAATTAAATTTGACCGTGGGTGAAAACCCATTTTTTGGAAACACGGAGTTGTATAATCATTATATTCTATGTGCTCTGTATTGGTTTGATGGTTGGGTAGTTTTTTTAGTTGGTTGGGTGAATGATAAAAGAAATTGTAGTTTTAAAATCTCTATGTTTTTATGTTTTGAATGTATTATGTACATTTCCAGCTAAATGTTGTCTGGATGAAAACGATTTGTGTGTTAAATGTTTTGCTCTGGGTGTTTAAGAGAATGTCTGGTAAATTCTAGTTTGATTTGGTTTTTACAAAGCCTCTTTATCTCGAATCTAATGTTTAAATTTATATGGTAAAATGTATTTTTCTTATGGTGATGATGTGTTGCGTTGATAGGCCAATGTATGATGTTGGAGTGTAGAAATGTTCTACATTAGCAGTGCCATTTCTAGCAATGGAATGGTGGATCAATTTTTTTGTATTTACTGTTAAATGGAAAATCTTATGTTTGATTCGCTTCTATATAGAAGCATGGGCAAAGCCCTGGCTCTGTTCTTTAATGTTGCATTAGTGAATTATAAGCCAACGCTGGAAGCGTGTCCATTCTTGGTAGAGGATGGTCGACAACAGCTCTATGGGATTCGATGCTTGGTTGAATTTCGTGATAACCTAGTTTACTTATCTGGATGGTTATGTAATTTTATTTATTTCTTTTAATGGTTTAAACAGGATTTTAGCCAATGATCTGTGTGTTTTATGGGTTATATTCCTAGTTTTGGAAAACATTGATAATCCTATACTTGGGCTCCAAGGGATTCAACCCATGGTTCACTACTATGTTTTATCATTGGCCTCTAAAATGTTTATTTAATTGATAGTTTATTTATTTTCTATATTTGTAACCCTTCGTGGATATTCTGTAATAATATGCTAAGGGTTTTATTCTAGGTTTACAGCCCTGCGTGATGATTGTATTAGGTGATAAGTGTTTTATAATCTATATTCAAAATACAGAGTTGTTTTGTTCTAAGATCTATGATTTCTATGCGTGAGGATTCTGGGTGGAAATAACCTTGTTCATGTTGTTTTGGAAATGGTTTATCATAATCGTTTTTAAGGGCTTAACCCTAGATCCTAGCCTAAACCCTAAGACAATTGTAAAAGATTTGGAATTAAATTAGCATAATCCTTATAAGAGATTAATTTTATATTTTATCCTAAGCCATATAACATTTAAAAACATGTATTCATATTTAAGAAGGATGATGTACATCTTTCAAACTTGATCACTATAATATAAGCCTGTAAACATATTTAAAAATATAAATAAAATTTGATATAGGGGAAACCTCTTACCTGCAGTTGCATAGCTTGTAAGGGCTCTATCACCCTGCACACTTTAACACAAAATTAATAGGAAATACTATGATTCTATCCTATGGAATGGTAACTGGATAAATTCAGAACTACCATGTTCCTCCCAACCTTGACCCGGAACCGTTCCTGGTTCTTAATCGGACCCCCCCAAGCTGGCTCCAACATGTAAGGGAAAAATAGAATTCCTAAGGATGAGGTTGTTGGTATTCGGAAGTCAGCCTCTGTATTCTCTAAGTTTTGGGTTTGGAAATTCTCTCCAATCCCCTCCAGAATAATAATGGCAGATCCCCCAAGCCTTCTCTTGGCTTTTTCTCTTATAGATATTCTTTAGAAAAGGGGTAGTTGGTTAACTTCAGTTAAATCAAGATTTTAATATTTTCTTGAAATAATTCTTAGTTTTATTTTTATATAATATGTATTAATTTTTTATAACTAGGAACTTTCTATTAGTTCCTACTTGAGTTTAGAAAAGAATTATTATCTATATATTTAGTTTATAAAATAATATATATAAAAT
>LPNX010860897.1:26661-91932 GCA_001517045.1 Pseudotsuga menziesii | reverse complement strand
ACTTTATATATATATATATATATATATATATATATATATATATATAGCTTCATTTATATATTATATAGACTCACTTATTCAATTTATTCATCTTTTATTATTCATGCATTAAATAGAATAATTGTTTATTGGGTGCTTCCTTAATTTATGGTAATTCCTTAACAAGGCCTCAAGTGGGGTTTGGTCGGTCTACTAGGATAGGAAGCCCTAGATTTTTCTTGCATGTTGTATTTCCTCGTATTCATGGCAATATCTTGCAGTCCTTGTTGAGAAATTGATTGTGATTTCAATTAATCAACTTAAATAAGTATGATGAAGGTTGGTGCTATTTAGAGTCTTTCCAACTCAACACCCTTAATTACAGTAACCACTAGTGCTATTCAAAGCTAATGCTCAACACTATCAAACGGGCGTTACACTAGTGCAATTCCATAGCCTTTTTGCTCAACACTTGTACTATGATGCATTTGTACAATGCACCTAGGGATACAATGGACAAGGACCCGATGCTCCAGATCTTATGCTCAACATCATGTTATAGTGCTCCAGTTCTTATGCCCAAGACTTTTATTCTTTACTTGTTGGGGTTACCTAGGTGCTCCAAAGCTTATGCTCAACACATAGTTTCATAACCCATGTGCTCCAGGGCTTATGCCCGACACTTTTATCTTTTACTTGTTGGGGTTACCTATGTGCTCCAGAGCTTACGCTCAACACATAGTCTCATAACCCATGTGCTCCAGGGCTTATTCCCAACACATCATAGAAATCAATCATGTATATCAATCTTCTGCACAATACATCACAAAAATATCATCTCAGTATATTAGGGTTTGTGCCCAATCACATAATAAATAAATCAAGTACATCGGGGCCTATGCTTAGTACAACAACAATAGTCCTTGTCCAAAAGGGACTATGCCCAATATATAATCATATAACAAACATCAAAACATGTATATTGGGGCTGATGCCCGGTATATCTATATAACCAACATAAATCATGTGCAGTGGAGCATACACCCAATATATAAATATAAATATAACATCAAAGTAAATCATGTATTGTGAATCTTATGTCCAATATAATCAAGATAAGAAATTCAAAATATTAAATACATAGATGATAAACTAATCTTCTCTTCATCATAATATATTTGACACACACTAAAATAACATTTTGTTTTAGTAATCCACATTGTACCATCTACGTTATCATCAACATTAAACTTAAATATATCAAATTTTATTTTGCTTATGGAATTGCTAGAAGAATATGGATTAAATGGGTGTCGTGTCAAATTGAACAAGGTGTGAGAGTTTGGGGTGTTTTATCCCTTGTTCGTCATGCTTAATGTGTTTAGTTGATCATTTAGTCGGTGTATTTTTTTATTCCATGCGTGTATTGTTTTTACATAGTACCTCAATTTGTTTTATGGATCTTTCGTAGTTAGGCATAAATTTGGTACTAACTTATTTAATTCCACATTTACTTGTGCATTATCAAAATACATTTTGTCTTTTGAAATGAAAGGTGGCGAGTTATGCCATGAATATATGGTCTTTGATGAATACTCCGTAATATTTGTGAGACCAAGGTTAGAACTATTCGTCCATTTGATTTTAGGAAATCATCTAAAGAAGTACTTGTGGAACATTCACTAATCCTAGATAGCGTGAAAATCATGGATATCATGTTCAATGGTCCACAACCCTTCTACAAACAAATTATGTGACTTTTGGGAAGTCACTAGTAAACTTGAATGTATGGAAGAACACCTTGATAACAAATACCACATTATCAACATCTAAGAGATATATTTTAATTTATGAATTTGAAAATTTCCCTTACGAGGAACATTTTTTTGGTTGTGCATGAAGATAAAGTACGATTTCAAATTAATAAACCACATATCTGAAAATTGAATCCATACTCCAACCTATATCTGGTTGTCATAAATGGTATACATCACATTCATTGACTCCCTAGGATTACCATCAATGCATGCAACTTCCTCTACTTGTGAGATTACGACTAAAATTCCATGCTCTTAGACATCAACAAGCTTGAAGACATGAAGAAAAACAAAGGATAAATAATAGGTCCAATTAAATACCAACACTAACATTGAACCAAACAAGCATATAGGAAATCAGTCTTCTAAGGAATATTGGTTATTAAAAATTATTTAAATTATATGTAAGAAACATAGTTCATCAACTACTATCAATAAATTAAAATCCATGATTTACAATAATATTCATAATTTCCTTGTAAGGTGAGAAAAAAATTACACTTTTTTATCATAGTCATCTTTTTTGGTTTTTTATAATAATGATTATTTTGAATGTAGAAAAGGGTTGATTCCATCATGTTGCTTGTGAGGCACCCTATTCTAGATATATGATGCATAGTTTATAGCTTCAGCCCAAAAATTCAGTGGTAAATTTTTTGACTCTATCATGCAAGTTTCCATCTCCTTGAGTGATATATTCTTCCTCTCGGAAACACCATTTTGTTGAGGTGTGTAGGGCATAGAATGTTGAATATGGATAATTGCATCTTCACAATAATAAATGAACTTAGACTTGACATATTCTCCACCATTATTAGATCTGAGGATCTTGATTTTCCTCCCAGACTGGCTCTCAACCAAGGCTCGAAAAACCTTGAAGAGGTCAAAAACTTCAGACTCATGCTTCAGGAAGTAAACCCAACAGTGCCTGGAAAATTCATCTATGAAGGTTAGGACATATTTGTCTTGACTCACGGACATATGAGGGAATGGACCAACAATTTCACTTTGGATTAACTCAAGGGGTGCAGAGGCTCTCTCATGACTGACTCTCTCATACTTATGCTCTCAATGTTTTCCTAGAATGCAACCCTAGAAGACTCCTTTGGAAAACTTGATCTTTGGTAACCCTATGACCATGTCTTTGTCACACAAATATGAACGGTATTTGTAATTTAGATGGCCAAATCTCTCATACCAAAGCTTTCTTGCTTCATTATCATGAGTGAGAAGATAAGAGGGGTTAGAAAAAGATAGGAAATGGGAAAACTTGTACACTTTCAAACTATGATCCACAACACCTTTAGCTATGACTTTACCATTCGAAATCTCAGAGATTTCAACTTCATTGGGAGAGAAGACAACCGGCTAAGGATACCTAGTGCGGGCCATATGATATACTGAAAAGAGGTTAGAAGCAAGACCTAGGACGTACAAAACATCATTGAAAGAACCATGATCAATTCAATCCTACCCTTCCCCTTACTATCACTTACAGATTCATCTCCAAAAAATCATTTTGAACCTTTCGAATAATCAAGAGAGGTGAAGGTATCTCTTGTCGAAACCAAGTGCCTTGAAGCTCTAGAACCAAGGTAAAGGATCTTGTAGTACTAGAAACCAGGGCATGAACTCTCTCCTTGTCATATGAACTTGATCCTCCTTCCCTCTTTTTTGTGCAATCGAGAAGGGATATGTTGTTTTTATTCAGGAGTTGATTCAACATGTCAATTTTCTTCTTCATACAAGAGCTATTGGGATGATATCTCTTACTTCAGTATGCACGCTTGTTCATTTCACCTTTATTCTTGTTCTTTTGGAAGTTCTTCTTGGAGCCTGAGGACTCCTCTTGAGACTTGGACTTGTCTCTCTTTTGGTCTGGTGGCTTCTTTGTATTGGATTTCTTCTTGCCTTTGAAATCCACCTTAGAATCTCCAGCAACCAAATCTTGGTATTTGGAAGGTTTGATGGTTCCCATCATAACCAATTTGTCTTGCTCTTGAGTGAGGGATTCAATGAATTCAGCAAGTTGAGGAATATTCCAAGTTTGAGCTATCAATTTGGTGGCATGGAAGGTAAAAACAAACACAAAGTAGTCAGGACCAAGCTTCGAAACTATGTCCAAGACTAGTTTCTCATCCTTCTTGATTCCACACCGTTTTAACTGCAGAACAAGGACCTTAAACTTGGAAAAGTAGACATGCAAGGATTTGAAGCTACTGGAATTCAATGAGATCAACTCATTCTTGAATTGATATCCCCTCATTTCATCTGTATTTCCAAATAGAGTCTCAAGATTCTCCCAAACTTCATTTGGTGATGTCAATCCAACAAGATGTAAAAGGAGGTCTCTTGAAATGTTGAGACACAAGAGACCATAGGCCTCATCCCTCCTATTGTGACATTTAATTTTCTCTGTTGTTGCATTGGGATTAGCCTCATTTTCAATGGCCACTATGTATAGGCCTTTACTCCTCAACAAAATATTCATCTTAGCCTTCCATTTGAAAATTTTGAATGGAGCCAAGATGATCTTATGAGATTGATCCATATCTCAGCAACTGCACCCTTGAACAAGTAGAATGTGTTCCCAGTCAATGATGTCGAACCTATAATATAAATTTATAAGGAGAAAAATTGAATTACCAAGGCTCTGATACCATGTTGAAATTAATCCCAATTTGTAGAACAACTACACTCACAAAATTACTAGTCAAACATGCAATAACTCACAAAAGGAGACTGAATATGGAGCATAACACAAAATTATATTGAATAAGTGTACATCGGAAAACCTCATGAATTCATAGGCTGTACAAATATATAATTACATCAAATATTTGAAAGCATAAGGATGCTATTCGAATTGGACAAAAAGAAGGGTTACTAAAATAGTCAAAATCCCCCATAGGTGCATAAATCACTTTCCTAATCTGTCAAGATGATCATGAATTAGCTGACTGAGATGTACCAACTGATAATTGATGGAAAGAGATCATATCAATGCTTTTGGAAGGAGAAAAAGAAGGAGGATGAGTTGGGAAAAAACAAGGAAGTTACTCCAAAACTAGCTTTTCCTTTTTGCCATAAAACTATTGAAAAGAAAAGCAACTCTGAAAAATAAGTACGCTTTTACTATTCTGGAATGAATGTAGATTTGTCAAAATATTTTCCAGGATATTTATAAAGTGCTCCATTATCCATTTATATCAATTGTTTACTTCTAGGGGCAAGTGGATTCTAACTAGCTAGTAAGGAATCTAGGAATATGACAAAAATGATAAATTAATGTCTCCTATGTGTAACTATGGGTTTGATTTATTCTAAAAATATTTGATGAATGACAAGAAGTGTGTATATATATGAGTAAAATGTAACAATTTTTTCAATTTTATCTCTATCCGTCGTCAAATTTTTCACCCAAATGTAGTAGTGGGTTCAAGGGGAAAAAGAAAATAAACCCCCCGATCAAGGAGGACAATAAGGAGTTACACATGGTATATTTCATAGTCGAGGAAGAGGCTTTGGTAGTGGGGGATGATGTTTGATCTGTTACAATTATGGGGAACAAGGGAAGATCACTATATTTTGTGCAAAACCTCGAATATTGTGCACCTTTTTCCATTGTTATGAGTGTGCTACTGAGGCTTCCCATACTTAGTAAGAAAATGGGAAGAAAAGTAGGGTCAAGGTAGCATGGTAAATGGATATCCTATAGAATAATACTAAGACAAATATTTAGCACACATAAATAGCATTACTCGAGCATGTGTTCGTACTGTCCAAGACTAGGGCGGAGAAGGAACCACAACTATTCCAGCAAAACCACAGATAAAGAAATATCCATGACCCCTACCAAAGTTCCACGTGAAGTATCAAGTACAGATTATGTGAAAAGATCAGAAAGAGGTTGAGGAGGATGTACAATGTGAAGAGAGCTTGTGTGAAGACTAGTTGTGGAGAGAGGAGAAATTATTCCACTTACAAGAAGAAGAATACCAAAGAAAATGACTGCACGAAGAGAAAATATTTCGTTGGTCATAAGATGAGGAAAAGAGGTGAGTTTCCCAACACAGCTTGCCCCAATGTGGACATTAATAGGCCAGAAGACCTTGTAAGTACCTTTTTGTAAAATTGTGTCAATTTGTTGAATAATCCAACTTTTTTAAATAAAGTAACTAATATGTTTCTAAAGTTACTAACCCCCAATGAATTTGAAGATCCTATCTCTATTTTGCTTTCAAAAAGGAATGTTCATAGAGTGGGACAAAGAAAGAGAGATGGTAGAGAGTTCATGTTAAACTTGGAATTGGGATTATTCGAGATGAAAGATGTCATGGGAAAACTAAGACCCATTCCCTAGAACCTTATGATGATGTGTTGAAAAATTTTGGATGTCTTGAACCTTAATCATTTATTGATCTCTTTTCAAGCTACCATCAGGTACACATGGCAGAACAAGATCAGATGAATACCAAAGTTTTTGACTGAATGGGGATCATTTTCATACAATGTTATGCCATTTGGTTTGAAAAACACACCAGTTGTGAATTCTAGAATTGTGGTTGTGGCCTTTAAAGAATTTATGCATATGTTTCTTAAAGTCTACTTGGAATATTGGACAGTGTTCAGTTAATTAACAGACCATTTACAGGTAGTGCGACTTATGTTGGATCGATGTCGACATACGCATTTTATTTTAACTTGAAGAAGTACATATTGTGTATTCCATTTAGCATCTTGTTGGGACACGTAGTTTGCAAGGAAGGCTTGTTAGTAGACCCGAAAAAAATTGTTGCCATCATCAATTTTTTGTCCCCAAAACATGTGAAAGGTTTGCATGCTACTCTAGGACATACTAGATATTACAGTAAGTTTATCTGAAACTGTCACTATAAAAACACCTCTAAAAGAACTACTGTGCAAAGAAGTAAAGTATGTATGGACATTGGAATGTCAACAAGTGTTGGATACATTAAAGGAGAAGTTGGTAACTACCCCAATTCTCAAATTACCCAAATAGACCTGCATGTTGTTAATATTTTGAGGAATAATGGAGATTATTGAAATTTAAAACTTGTATCAATGATATGCTCAAGACCTTTAACAATTAGCAATTAAATCACACACAATAATTCATCCACAACACAAGAAGTGCCCTGGGAAAATTCCTCATGATAGAGAGGATAAAAAACCCCAACAATTCTTTAGAGTATACATATAGATTGTAAAGAATGACTTTTACGACATAAGCAGATTGCCCGATAAGAGAGAATACGTAGAAATAGATAAGAGAGATCCATTATAACAATTGTTATGAACTTTCCATATGCATAGCATATTAATAACAATCCATAATGACTTCCATGCAAACCCTAGTTGAATGGTTTCATGAGAATTAGCCACACATGAATTACAATTTTGAGTTGCCTTTTTGGAATAATCAATCCATGCAATTAATCTTCATCATACACAACTAATGAACCATACCTTCAATCATGGATATTAACTGATGGTTAACTAGCATTGAAGTGAACTCAATCTCTAACTGAATATTGATGACTTAGTTAACAAGATAGCATAAGTGTCATAGTGCAATAACTCAAGTGTCTCATGCAACACACTTTCTTAACTGAAGTGTCATCCTTTGATTAACTTAAGTGTCTTTTGTTAGTCTTACTAAAGTGTAAACACTTTAGTTAACTAGTACATCTTTCTTTAATCATGTAGTTAACCATTATTAAATGAACCTTGTTGATTGATGAACATTGATCTCTTATTTACTTAACTAAATGTTGATCATTAATAGTTCAATTGATGCTTTAACTAAAGCACTTATTGAGGCAATAATATTTAACTGAAGGCTTATAACTTGAGTTCAATTAGTCATCTACATAGGAAATTTGAATTCTCTTTCTCTCATAATTTCTTTATTGCTTATCTCTTTATCTTACTGCATGATCTATGTTTAATCATCTATCATACCATATTATACTCAGAAGAATTGTCACATGCTATGATCATATTATATTACCCCAAACCAAATAATCATATGATAAAGTAATTCACTCTAAAGGTGATCAGTATCTAGACGATACAATAGATCCATCTCGAATGAAAAAGGTTAGTATTATATCGCATAGCATTTTTTCTCTTAGCACTCCATCCTATGGACTAACATCTATGAGAATATTTGACTTGATATTACTCACAAGTATGACTTGATATTACACACAAGTCTACATTATTGATATTACTCACAAGACCCAGCTTGATCTTACTCACAAGCTTAGCTTGATATTGCTCACAAGGTCACCTCCATAACTGAAGGTCTATCTCATAGGGTGTTGTCTATGAGAATACTTGAATTGATATTACTCACAAGCATGAATTGATATTACACACAAGTCTACAGTCTTGATATTACTCACGAGACTTTACAGTACGTGTATCACCACCTCAATCATATGAGGATATAGATAGGACTTGATATGCCTCACAAGTCCTGACTTGATATGACTCATAAGTTCATACAATGACTCTTGATGTTTTACATTCAACACATGTTTCATGTACATGTGGATGCATCATCAGTTGTGCTAGGTGTAGTTTTGGAACAACCTGGGGAAGGAAACTTGGACCACCCAGTGTCATTTTCCAACACAAATTTGACCAGAGCAAAGAATAATTACACAAGGATAGAATGAGAGGGCTTGGCGTTGGTCTATGCCTTGCAAAAGTATTGACACTACTTGTTGGGAGGTGCCTTTAAATATTTCATAGATCATTTTGCATTAAGGTACCTAGTCAACAAGTTAGTGTTGGGGGGGTGTATTTGTAGATAGTTACTCTTGTTCCAATGCTTCAAGTTCGAAGTTATAGTTAATCTAAGAAAAACAAATGTTGACCCAGATCACCTATCTTGGCTTAAATCCAATGACTATGAAGGGAATCTAGATGATGATCTTCCTAACACACAATTGTTCATGATAGAAGTGGTACTATATCAGTTTAATGATATTGCTATAATTTTTAGCAATTGGGAGAGCACCACCTAACTACACACCTACACAACGACGCTAGTTTATGACATGAAGTGTTGAATTTCAACTAATAGAAGGTCAATTATATAAGAAGGGTGCAGATGGAATTCTCAGACACTGTGTTATGGATCACGAAAGAGTAGAACTTCTACAAGAAGCACATGAAGGAATCTCCAGAGTATATTATGTAGGGAAGGATAGAGTGCATAAGGTGCTCCATGCATGTCTCTAATGTCCTTATTTATTTCGAGAAGTGAAACTATACTACATGCAATGTGATGTTTGTCAAGGAGTTGGGAAGTTGTCGCGAAGGGATGAAATGATCTTGACTTTCATAACAAAATTAGAACCATTTGAGAAATGGGAAATTGAATTTCTGGGTCCAATAAACCCACCAACATGAAGGATTGGTGCAAGATATATTATCATGGTGAAAAATTATCTAAGAATATGGTCATAGGATGCACTAGTGAAGGAGTGCACAATGGAGATAGCAACACAGTTCATATTCGAGCATATCATCACTAGATTTAGTTGCCCGAAGGTGTTGATGAGTGATCAAGGAACTCATTTCTTGAATTCCACCATCCTTGTTCTCATTGAGTAATTTATGACAACACTAGGAGAGTACACCCTACCATCCCCAAGCTAATGGTACAATGGAGGAATTAAATAAAATTTTGGAGTAGGAACTAACTAAGGTCTGGAATGTGCAACATGACAACTTGGATCAAAGCATTCTAGAAGTGCTATGGGAATATAGAAAAAATTCTAAGTGACTATCAAAGCATAATCCTTTCTAAGTAGTATGTGTGAAGGAGTTCATCATGCATTTATAATTTATAGTCCCAAGTCTACGAATAGCCTTGGATACAATAATGACAGATGAGGAGTCCCTAGCACAGTGACTACAAGAGATTATGGAATTGGAAGAAGAATGGGTTATTGCATGCTTTAACCAAGTGGTTGAGAAGCGATGACATAAATCCTACCATTATAGAAACAATAATACAAATATATTACAACTTGGCACCTTGGCATTGATGTATGATAGAATGTTCTTGAATAACCTAGGCACGCTCTGGATGAGATGGTTGGGACCATTTTGGATTCTATTTATCACATAAGCAAGTGCAGCAAAGCTTACAACTCTTGAAGGATAGCCGATGAAGGGCCTGGCCATTGGTCGCTTCTTGAAACCATATTTTGGGCCATAGGGGCAAGAAAGAATCCAACTATTATATATATTTAAGTTGCAAGGATAAGTAGATTAATCAGGGTAAGTCGGTGTTTGATGTTATTTAGTTAAGTTAGTAAGGTAGAAATATATCCAACATCTATGTTGGAAGTCCAATCACCATGTCAGCTAAACCATAGATTCCTTGTACACATGTGCTAAAAATCATATCATGAGGTGTTAAATTTCCATCCAGTTATCAAGTTCAGTTAGGATGTCATTCTAGTTTACCATCACTCCACCATTGAGGTTTTTGTTGGCGAGTCTAGTCATGTTGCCATTTCATTTCACCATCAATAAATCAATTATGTCATAGTTGTTAAGGCATTCATGTCATCAGTGCAGTCATTTATGATCCCACCACTTTATGACAACTATCTATCAGGTAAATGTTAGTCTAACCACCATCTTTGAAAACAGAAAGGTCAAGATAAAGTTATATTATTGTAAAGGAAATTCGATAGACAAGTCGCCATAGATCTAGTATTGATTATGAGAAGATCCCCTAATAAAGGGAGTTAGATTGATATGGAAGGAAGGGATGCTAACGTGATTGAAATTGGTGGTGCACAAACATTGAGTGAACATGTGTTAAGTGGTCATTTAACTTGAGAAATTATGAAGAGGAGGGAGCAGAGATTAAGAAAATCTATAGTGAATCCTTATCCCCTCTAGAATTAAAAAGGAGTGGTGCTGGAGAGATAAGTATTCAACATGGGATGCACATCAGATAACCTACCAGTTGGATATAAGAGTAGGGTGAGAAGAATAGCAAGTCATCAGTTAGCCGAGTAGAGGAGAGATTCCCTAATAGTTTCCCTATTGTAGAAGAAGCTAGTTGTAGGGATTTTGTCGTGTGGTGTGTGAAAACCAAAAAGTCATGGATTGACACGAGGATATTGAAACTATCCTGGGAATGAAGAAGGTGAGATCTAAATTGAAAAGTACAAATTAGTACAGCGTGAAAATGGTGTCTCTTCCAGGGGAAGTTTGGGTGAAGGGATCCATCCTGGGTAAGGTTACATTCCTCAAGTATCAGGATTCGAATATCCTAGACGATACCCTGTTTCCATAATTAGCAATTGAGAACTATACCATGGAGAGAGAGAACCTGAATGGTACCATTACCATTAATTCATAGCCTTGGGCTCAATTATTGCACCAATTTTCTATTTTCTCACTAATGGACGTCCCACATTTTGGCTAAGGTGAGAGTATAGGAGCTTGTACGTGTTTCATGTTGAGATGGTTGTAGGGAGGTTTACTTTGGCTAGACAAGAAGTATGAAGTCACAGATAAATGTATACGATTGGTCTTTGGATTTTCTAGAAGGGGGGGTGAACCCATGGAATTGATGGGTTGGGCATTGGAAGATGAAGTATATCGCAAATATAGCATGAGGAGGGGCAGCCGTGGTTTCTTCATCTCCAATATTTTGGATCGAAGAGTAATATTTTCTACATAGATATAGACTAGTAAACTCGTCTATATATGTATAAAGGGTGTATGCTTTGCTGACATGGTCATGGTCATTGAGCACTGTGTTGAAGGAAAACAATTAGAATAGACACCCTACTTGCGACTGGAGTCTATACAAGACTTATTAGATGCACAAAACCGGGGGCTCCCACTCCATTATAATTGGGTCTTGTTGTTGGTTCCTATGGTAGTTTGGTAGCCACCACTAGGATTTTTTTACGATCACCCTACTCTAGATGATTTTGTTGCAGCCAAATTCTTGGTACCAAGTAGCCATCTCTTCTGATAGGATAAATTGGACATAGAATCCATGTTTTCATAATTGGTATACAAAATGTTGAACATGACAATAGAAGCATTCCAGGTACCACATATTATTATGGAGAGATTTAATGATAAGGTTATATTTCAAGTTCATCAACATAATGTGTTGATATTTCCACAGTAGGAGACATTATAGGAGTACGTTCTCCCATTTTCTATAATTGTTGAAGATGTGGAGAATGTGGTAATATAGTATCCTACTCATTTAAAATTTCCGATAGAATCATATGTGGATATCCTGGAAGTTGTTGGAGCGCATATACCATTCCCACCAATAGGAGATAGAAGCTCTAGTTTACTGAGAATGTCACCAATGTTTCTTTAAAAGCACAAACACGACACTACAAAAGCGATAGAGACCTATGATCAATAGAATAAACAAAGTACATATACTTCTCCTCCACCAAAATGGAAGAAGACGATGAGGACGATCATGACATTGAGGAGATATTTCCTGAAGGTCAAACTTTGGAAGGTAAGGGAAAAGGCTCAGCTTGTTGGAATATTTTTGAACAATTTGGTAAAGTAATTAAGCAGGAAGGTGATATCCTTTAGGACCCCAAAGTTGAAGAAACCACACCACCTATCGAGAATCCTCCACCACTGGAGGAAGTACCCCAATAGTCAGATCATATGACTAAGTGCAGTGGTTAAGAACCTTCATAGCATGTGTTAGAAGTACCAATGGAGGAATCAAAAGAGAAAGAGGATGAGGAGAATACATAGGATGAACCACACTCCCCACTATGAACCGT
Organism: Pseudotsuga menziesii; assembly: GCA_001517045.1. NCBI lineage: Eukaryota > Viridiplantae > Streptophyta > Pinopsida > Pinales > Pinaceae > Pseudotsuga > Pseudotsuga menziesii. Next base: position 79,298 of record LPNX010860897.1, on the reverse strand, counting down.
AGAAACTGAAATACCTACAGTTTAACTAACAGGGATTGTTAAAAATATAGAATCAAACATTGAGGTCATTGATATCCTTCATAAGGATATTCACCAACAAATAAAATATATTCGCCTTGCACTTCATATTTCCCCTAAGACACGGTTGGCACAAACTTCTTCAGCTGTTAGTACAAGTGGTCTTCTAGGCTTGGAAGACCATCGAAAGGTACTCCTCGTACCCTTAGAAATATAATCAGTATACCCTACTAATACTTTGGAGACAACACCTCTACCGTATAATGAGTTGGACCTACATTATGTGTCGACACCTCATTTGTAGCACATTATGATTAGGATTATGGATGAAATGAGTGACCATGACATGGCACTTGAGAAGACTTATGCTGACTTGGAGAAGGCTCATAAGGGATATGAGCATGAAATGAACTAGAATTTGAGATCCATAAATCATATGAAGAACTTCCTACTCTAGACAAATTGCATGGCCATCGGTAGAGGCCAATCGAAAAAGTAGGTTACATTATGGATATTATGGCCACTCTAAATCAAAAGCAATTAGAACTCAGAGAAAAGGTGAATCCAAATCCATCACTGGAGGAAATAAAGTTAGCACGAAAAAGGAAGGAATCCAAGCAAGAATTCCACAATATACAACATACAGTTCAGAACCTAGGAGGAGTACTAGAATACAATTTTCTATCTTAAACCATCTGCAAAATATTCCATAACTCTAACAAGTCGACTAGTGAATTCGGGAGTATGAGGAGCAAGTCACCACACATAGGCATAGCATGACACAAATGTCAATGAAAGACTAGAATACAGCCATAAATGAGATAAGTGACCTTACAAATAAAATGGATGTAAGTAGGAAAGAACAATAGACGATTGTTAGAGCAGTGGCCTAGACACAAGCAGAATCCCAGAAACATTTTGATGCTCTATCCAAATTACAATCATGAGCAACCAAATTCGTTGCATTTTTGGAGAAATCGAATCCAAAGGAGGGAAATGTCACTAAAGAGGAGATCGAATCTTTCACAAAATTCCTAAACAATATTACTGATGACTCATCACCTATCCAGACCAATTTAAAAGATTTTGTTGTAGACCTCTGCACCCGAATTCCATTTGTTGCATTCCTAGAACCTTAATCTCGGTGGCTCGGGATGAGCCACATAATAGTTTTGGGGGCTTGTTGGTGCCCAATTTTTTGTCATAGTATTACACACTAATTTTTATTTGTTGAATCAACTGCGCCTAACATAATTGGTTAAGAAATTGGGATCCAGTACGAGTTTTTGAGCTAATATTTTAGCCTACTTAAGTTGAGTTTTTGTAAGAGAATAATGATGCTTAGTTTATAATATTCTATTTTAATCACTGTTATGGGTAATTATTGTAATCTCTAGTCAAAATTGCAAGATTATAACAATAATCCCTAATCTTTGTTAGTTTCTTGATATTTCCATTAATGTAATTAGAGACATCTTAGATAAGTTGTTGGGTCGAGATATGTACATCTATTATGTTTTGGATGGAAGTAATAAAATTAACTCTCTATTTTTTTGGTTTTACTTATTGAATCATGTATGTTTATGAAGTCTTGTTACTTGTGCTTATTCTAAATCGGTTATGTTGCGACTGAAGCCTATACGTTGTGGTACCTTCCAATAAAACTACATAATGAATTTCTTACCTCTTGTACAATCCTGATTCAGTTTTATGTCATTTCCTATGTACATCTCGGGTGTGGCTTTACTCTACTTGTAGGGTATCAAAAATGTCGATGATTATGGGGGTTTTGTTTGATGTTTATGTTGAACCTCGGGTCTAACAAAATAGAACCAACAAAATGACATATAAAAAACTAATTTATATTCTTCGTCATTTTTATCTAGTCATATAGTATTCATGTGACTAAATTAGTCATTTGCATTAATTTTATTTTAGCCACTTATTGTCTAGTCATGTATTTTATCTAGTGACTAAAATAGCCATTTATCTTAGTCATTTTTAGTTGGCTCACTTAAAATTGCTCAATTTTGGTCATTTATCCCTTGAAAAAATTATGGTGACTAAATTTTTTAGTCCCTAGGTCACACGGGGTATTCACTTAGTGAAACTATGTCATAGCGTCTTCGTTCATGGGATATTAAAGAATTCCCCTAATTTAACTAGATATTGATATTATTTACAAAATCCTTTTTTTGAGGCCCTCTCCCAATACATATATCCAATTAAAAAACCCCTATTTTACAATATATTCCTTATTTTTACTAGGAACCCCTTTGTATACCCCATTAATACCTATAAACCCCCCAACCCTATTCCATGCCTCTGAAATCCTACAATATGTTGACCTTATTTTTCACAATTAAAAGCCCCCCTTTATGAATGGATGTGATAATATATTACTCAAGAAGGTGAATCCAGCATTCCTTGTCACGTATCTCTCATTTTGTAGGAGTTTCCTTTATGCTAAGCCACCCTTGCCTCCATATCCCAGTGGTTAATAATTTATATATTTGTTCAAATTACAACAACTCAAAACTTGAAAATACTGAATCAAATCTTTAGGGAGAAAAACTACAATCCCACACCCCATAATGTTAGAAAATAGGATCGTAGAGAAATAAAAATAAAATAATCATATAGATATAGGACCCAAAATATAGATAATGGAAAGAAATGAACCACAAAATTTTATAGGACCCCCTTATAGTTTGATTGTTTATTTTTGAATCCAAACATGCATGAAACAATAATCTATCTTAGGAAGATAATCAGATTCCACAACCAACACATAATGAAATATACTCCCACCTTAACCTGCTCACTAATGCCAACCTTGCATGCGAACAGTCAAACAAGAACAAGAAATCCAAAGGTTGAATCCTTCCACTAGTTAAAGATACTATGTATAGACTTATTTCCATTTTTAATCTGGTCTAAAACTGAACCAAGAACAATGTATTTTTGTACCAAAATCCTTCTCAATAAATTGTCCCAAGTCAATAAGTTCCATAATGACTTTGCATTAAGATATTATCTAAAGAAAAATATATTTTTAAACCCCAACCTCCCTATTCTTTCAGAGATGAAATGATTTTCTAATTGGATAAATGGGAGCCCTTATATTCACAACTATCCTTCCATGAATTATTGAAGCAAATCTTTCTGATCCAATCAACTATTCCTTTCAAAATATATCCCATGAGGTGCTAGTATAGTGGAATATCTTCCATGATATATACTTATTTAATACTATCCTCCCACCTCTAGAGATCCAAAGGTTGCAGTAGAAATCAACTTTATGCTCAATCCTTGAAACAAGCCATAACTAGTCTAAATTTCCATACTTATTAGATTTGAGAGTATATCCTTGATACTTAACACCTTTTTCCAAAGAGTGTGAAGGATAAGGAAATTATTTATCCCAAATACATATGCCTTTCCTAAGAATCCTCCTCTTATATATACAAATAAAAATTCTCAAGACTAATTACCATTCCTGTATCTAAAGAAAATAATTCTAAAATATTCTTATAATGTCTACCTTCCTCCTCAAAACCAACACAAAAATGTATAACATCATCTACAAATAAGAGGTGAGTTAGAATTTATCTACCCCCAAAGGTGATCCCAGCCTAAAACTTCTTATGTCTCCTTGCATAAAGAATTTCCCTACTCAAACTTTCATCCATAAGTAAATAAGATGGGAGGATAATGGACACCCCTGTTCAAACCTCTAGTAGACTTGAAAAAATTTGAACTCGATCCCTTAATTAAAAAAACAAATAAAGAGGTGGAAACATAACCCATAATCCACTTAACAATTGGAGGTTTGAAACCAACATGTAGTAATAATAATCTCAATTAAATCCATGAAACTCAATCATATTCCTTAGACAAATCCATCTTGATGAATGTAGCATCTAATGAGAGGGATTAATACTATTTACTAAACCATCATGAACCAATCTAATGGATTCATGTATAACCCCACCTCTCAAAAAAATAGATTGATCCATTGAAATTACCCAAGAGAGAAGTGGTTTTATATGCATTGCAATATACTCCTATATAATCTTATATACGTATAGTTACAAAGATAAATAGGTTGGAAATCATCAAATGAACTAGGATAATCCATCTTAGGAATCAATTTTAAGAATGTAGTGTTGAAACTCCTCGACATCTTCCCCATTATTCTAACATTTTCAACCACCTTTAACAAATTATCACCCATAACTTCAAATAAATCAAAATAATTCAACCATTCACCCATATGGACCTAGGCTTTTATCCTCATAAAACAAATAAACAAATGATTATAAATCATCCTTGGTCATTGGCATATAGATCTCCTATTTGTCCTCATCCTCAACTACTATAGGAAATAAGGCCATCATTTTCATACTATGACCTAGGTTGGATCTATCGGGTTTTGCATCTATGTAATGTCTCTTTTTAAAATTTTTACTAAAATGCCCAATTTTCCAATTTTTTCACAATTTTGGCTCTTGACTAGTTTTAGTGTCTTGGTCTCCAAATCAGCCCAATTGCTCCCAAATACTCAGCGAAGCTGTATGAATGATATAATATCTTAATTAATATTTTTAGGGATGTATTATGGCCCTCCAATCACTTCTGCAAGTCTGTACTAAATTCTGAACAAGATAGAGGATTTTACTGGCAATTTGGGTTCAAATCACCCCCGGGGTAAGTGTTAGAAATGGCTTCCCAAGTGCAAATAAAACCACTCAAATTATTAAATTGAAGCGGGGGATGTGTAGAATACATTATCAGAGACTCATATGCATAACCATTCTACCTCCCATGGCTTTTATCACTTATTTCAATTAGATATAAAAAAAAAATTTAAAAAATAAATAAATAAAAAACTAGTTTTGGACCCTTGGGGAAATCAGGTGTAGTTTGCTCCAATTGCTATGAAATTCTACTCAATCGCCACAAATTATAAGTTACTGAAAATTAAACCCATAATATACTTTAATTAACTTCCATTCATTATAATTCATCAATATTTTATACAACCATTCGACTCCATCAAGATTACAAGAGTTTACAATAAGGTACTGGGGAAATGGCATTGTTTCTTCATTATTGAGAAATAATACATGAGATTTCTTGGACTTTATACCTGATATATTTCTGATATTAAAGAGAATAAAATTTAAATAATAATACAAAATACTGGAGCAAGAGAATCTCCCTCAAATATATGAATATCTCACCAAGTGTGCCTCACTCCATAGAGCTGAAATATGGTGAGAAAACTTGAGATGAAAGGAAGAACAAGATGAAATTGATATTTCCACTAGATGCTATAGCTTGCACCTGTAACTTATGACTCCATTTAAGCTCCTTTAAATACCTGAGTGGCATCTCCAAACACCAACTAGGATGGGATTCTATCATTCTCAAAATCGGCTAGTCATCCACTAGCTCTCTCTCTCTTCACAATAACAATTTTCACAAATGATAAAAAGGGCCTTATCATGGCTGATACCTCAATTTTATAAACATTATTGGTATTCTAAGGTTCCAATTCCATCCATAAAAAAAATCCAAGTCGAATCGGTGTGGTTGCTCATGCTATGTCATGTGGCCTCTCTCTTCACCTTCCCTCTTCTCCCAAATTCGAGTAGGAGCCTCTTGGACTTCTCCAACTCCCATGAGCGCCCTCTAAGATGATCTATTCAGGCCTGAAATGTTATATCTATCATATTTCATCCTTGATATCTGACTTGTATCATAACTATCATAGAATCTCCATCATTGGTGTCATAAATGTCATAAATGTAAGGAGAATCTAGCCAAGTCTCCATGAAACTCCCATTTGGCTCTTCCTCTTCCCATGTAAGTTTCAATTCATCCCAAATTATACCTATGAAGTATATGGACAAGTATATTAACCTTATAATCCATCCAAAAACATTAGGCTTCCCACAGATTCGAGATTGCAAGAGGAAGATGCCATTTAACATAGTCTCCATGTGTCTCCATTCTCCATAGCCATTTCATTTTTCACTTGCATTAATTTAATTAACTCCATTAAATAAATATTTATTACTTATAATGTCTAAAAACCATTTATTATCTCCCTTATTACTTCCCAATGTTTCCACCCAACCTAGGGAACTAGTAGGATTGATAGAATGTTCTCGCTATGCAATTATTTGAATGGGGACATTACAGTCCTCCCCACCCAATATTGCTTTTCCTAGAGCAATTTCAGATTTGGATACTGCAAAATATTCTCCTCTTCCCATGTGGCATCTTCACTTGTTATATCCTTCCAATAGAACCTTTTTCTTAGTTGCCTATAGGTTTTGAAGATCCATGGATGGACTGCTAGTGGGCAATCATGTGCTTCCTACAAAACTTTGTACTTAAGCTTTGAATATTGAACCAAATAAATTCTGCCAATATAGCATATCATCCCATTCAAAATTATGTATTCATCATCTCCCATGATTCCATATAATACATCACAAGCAAACTTATCTTTGGCATACTCAACTAGTAGCATGTCTTTGCAATTTTTAGCAATGTCCATGAGAGAAAAAGAAGGTATTCAAGATAATGCGTCTACTACATTGTTATTATTTCCTTTCACATATTCAATATAAAAATCATAAGCTTGAATCTTGCTTAACCATTTTTGTTTCCTTTCATTTAGCTCCTTTTGGGTAAGGAAGTGTCTTAGACTATTGTGGTCAGTTTTCACCACAAACTTGTTGCCTACCAAGTATTGTTGGAATTTGGCCAAGGCATGCATGATGGCCAACATCTCTTTGTCATATATGGAGTAAATATTTTCATTAGGCTGCAAATTTCTGCTCTAAAATTATATAGGGTGTTGTCCTTGCTTTAGGACAGCCCCTACTCCTCCACCTAAGGCATCGCATTCAACAACAAAGGCTTACAAAAATCAGTTAATGCAAGTATGAGACGACTACTCATTACCTCTTTAATTTTTTGGAATTCCTTTTCAGCCTATTAATTCCACTTGAAATAATCCTTCTTAGTCAAATCTATGAGTGGAGAAGTCAACTTGGACAACCGTTTCACAAACTTCCTGTAGTATGTACATATTCAAATGAAGCCTCTTAATTCTGTCATGTTTTTTGGTGATGGCCATTATAAGATACCCTTGATCTTTTCCATGTTAAATTTCACTCCATCTTTCCCAATAATGTGCCCAAGATATAATAGTTCTTTCATCCCAAATTCACATTTAGACATCTTAGCATACAAAAACTGTTCTTGCAAAGTTTTCAACACAATCTCTAGGTGTTGCAAGTGCTCTTCCCAAGTTTTATTGTAAATCATAATATCATCGAAGAAGAATAAAACAAACCTTCTAATATTCTTGAAAAATATTCTACTCATACATGCTTGAAATGTATCTGGGGCATTGGTCAACCCAAATGGCATAATAAGAAACTCAAAGTGACCATAATGACATCGAAAAGTAGTCTTTTGCACATCTTCCTCCTTCATCCGAATTTGGTGATAACCACATCTAAGGTCAATTTTGGAAAAGTAATTAGCTCCAAATATCTCATCCATGAGCTCATCAATCCTAGTAATATGATATATATTATTGATGTCCTTCTTGTTCAAATCTCTAAATTCTATACACACCCTCAAAGTTCCATATTTTTTCTTTTCCAACACTATTGAAGAAGCATAAGGGCTATAGCTTGGTCTAATGAGTCCCAAATCTAAGAGTTCTTGAATGGCCTTCTCAATCTCATATTTGAAATTCTTGGGATGTCTACAATGTGGTATCTAAATGGGTGAAGTACCCTCCTCCAAAACAATGTTATGCTCAACCCCCCTATCAGGTGGTCTACCATGTGGAAGATCTCTAAAAAAATTTCATATTTGTGCAAAAGTGTCTCTATCTCCTTTGGGTGTTTAACAACTATGATTTTTTGTTTGGGAGAGGTTATATAACATTCAGATTCACATTCTATATCACCATGCCTCAATATATATCTCATACTATTGCAATTTACTACATGTTTTGGGTAAGTGTGCTGCCCTCTCACAACCCTTAGTACACCTGTTGAATCTTGAAATTTCATTTCAGGAATTTCATCAGGAATTTGATCATTTACTGATTCCTCTCCTATATAATACATCCATTTCACTCCCAAGAATACATTATTATCAGCAACATCAACCACATAAAAACTATCAACAAAATTATAGTTACCTATGGTGACTTACAGCTTTGGAACCCAAGTGTTGCATTGCATTGTGTTGTGACTTGGAATGATAACTGTGAAGCCATCAAATGGTTCACTTGGTATATTTATTTTCTCCACCATCACTGCATCAATGAAATTATGTGTAGCTCCTCCATCTACCAAAACTGGAGCTCTTTGTCCCAATACCACACCCTTGCATTGAATAGTGTGATAGCGAGGCATTACTGAAAGTACTGTCATTCTTGCTTTTTCCGGTGAAGGCTGATTTATTATTTTTTTTATTCTTCATATGTTGTCTCATATGCCTCCTATTGATCTAAAATGTTCCCTTCTTCATCCATAACCCCTTCATACTCATCATTATCATAAAATACTTCTATGTATTGAGCTTTTCCTTTAGCACATTTACGCCCCGATGTCCATGGTTGGAAGCATGTGAAGCACAATTTTTTCCTTCGAAGTTAATCCATGCTTTTTCCTTCTCCCTTATTCTTTTCAAATGTATCTCTTTTCCAAAACTTCTTATCAGGTGACTCCTTTTTCCAATGCTTTCTTTCAAATCTAAAGTTAGTCTTGGGAGGAAATCTTGTTCTAGGAAGCACATTTTGAAGATCTCTAGTCAAGATCATTGCATCATTTAAGTTAGTAGGCTTATGGGATTTGACCAAACCTTTCAAGAGATTTTCCAAACATTCAGTGGAAATCAATACTAACATTCCCATAGATACATCATCCACCTTAACTGATAATATTTGGAATTCCAACATATACTCAATAGGAGTCCCTACCTGCTTCAATTGTGCTAATTCTTTGAAAGACAATTCTATATCTTTTTGCTCAAACTTTTCCAATACCCTCTCAACAAATTCCCAATATGTTTTAACCTGATAATGACCCAAGGTTTTAAGGCCATGGAACCACCACTCATTGGCATCTCCATCCAAGTGCAAAATATCCATTTTTAAAGCATCTTCTTCCACCATTAGATTCAGCTGAAAATGCACATCCAATTTTTGCACCCAAGTGTTAGCAGAACTTTGAGATGGACCATCAAAAGTAGGAAGTGGCACTTTACCTATGGAACAATTGAATTCTTTTTTTTAGTTTAGAGACTTATTTTCCTCCTTTTTTTTAGTTTGTTTTCCATGGTGAAGTACTGCTCAAATGTTATACTTCTCCTACACTCTTCATCCAATTTATCCCACTCCTTTGATATTGTATCAATTTCAAATTGAATGTTAGTCTCTTCTTTGGGAATAAGAAATTTAGGTCCAATAGGAATTGGTGTGATCTAAAATTCATGGGTTCTATTTTGAGGTCCTGTTTGTGAGAAAATGTGCTCACCCATTGTCTTCTTTTCTGCTGATTGTGAATTACCACTACCTCTTATTATCCCTTTGCTTCCCATTTGACTAGCCATCAATTCGAATCCTTTTCCTATGTGTTGGGTCATGCATACCATATTTTGGGTCATGCCCTTGGATATTTCTTCAAACATGGGTTTTATAAGTTTGAGATACTCCATTTTATTCTTAGTGTAGTCTTCTCCCTCATGAGTCATAGCTTTAGTCAATGGTACCTTTTTTTTCTTCTAGTTCTTCTTCTACAAGCCAAGCACCTTCCAATTCAGATTTTAAGGGTGGTGGTTTATTGCTTTGAATCCTTGTTAACACCATAAGTTTCCAATACCATGCTCTGATACCACTTGTAAGGTTCCTTTTTTAATTTTTTACCAAAATGCCCAATTTTCCATTTTTTTCACAATTTTGGCTCTTGACTAGTTTTAGTGTCTTGGTCTCCGAATTAGCCCAATTGCTCCCAAATATTCAGAGAAGGTGTATGAATAATATAATAAATTAATTATTATGTTAATGGATTTATTATTTCCCTCCAATCACGTATGCAAGTATGTACTAAATTCTGAACAAGATAGAGGATTTTACTGGCAATTTTGGGCTCAAATACCCCCCAGGGTAAGTGGTAGAAATACCTTCCCAAATGTGCATAAAACCACTAGAATTTTTAAATTGAAGCATGGTATGTTTAGAATACATTATCAGAGACTCATATGCATAACCAATCGGACTCCCATGGTTGTTATCACTTCTTTCAATTAGATAAAAAAAAAAAACTAGTTTTGGACCCTTGGGGAAATGAGGTGTCCAATTTCTATGAAATTCGACCCAATGGCCACAAATTATAAGTTAATAAACATGGAAAATATAATATAATTAAATTAAATTCCATTCATTCATAAATCATCATTATTTTATACATCCATTTGAATCCATCAAAGTTACAAGAGTTTATAACAAGGTAGTGGGGAAATGACACTGTTTCTTCATTATTGAACAATAATACATGATATTTCTTGGCCTTTCGACCTGAGAGATTTATGAAATTAAATATAAGAGAATTTAAATCAGAATACAAAATACTATGTCAAGAGAATCTCCCTCAAAGAGATTAATAGCTCACCAAGTGCGTCTCACTTTATAGAGCTAAAATATGGTGAAATAATTTGAGATGAAAGGAAGAACAAGATGAGCTTGATATGTACACGATCTGATGTAGCTTGTAAATTTTAACTTATGACTCAATTTAAGCTCCTTTAAATACCTGAGTGGCATCTCCAAACACCAACTAGGATGGGAATCTTTCACCCTCGAAATTGGCTAAGGCATGAACTAGTCATCCACTAGCTCTCTCTCTTCACAATAAAAATTTTCACAAACGATCAAAAGGTCCTTCTCATGGATGATCCCTGAATTTTATAAAAATTATTGGTATTCTAAGGTTCAAAATCCATCCATAAACCAAAGCCAATTCGAATTGGTGTGGCTTCTCATGCTATGCCATGTGGTCTCTCTCTTCACCTTCCCTCTTCTCCCAAATTTGAGTAGGAGCGCCTTGGCCTTCTCCAACTCCCATGAGTGCCCTTTAATATTCTCTATTCAGGCCTGAAATTTTAGATATGTCATATTTCAGCCTTCAAATATGACTTGTTTCATAATTGTCATAGAATATCCATCATTGGTGTCATAGATGTCATAAATGTAAGGGGAATCTAGCCAAGTATCCATGAAACTCCCATTTGGCTCTTCCTCTCCCCATGTAAGTTATAATTCATCCCAAATTATACCTATGAAGTATATGGACAATTATATTAACCTTATAATCCATCCAAAAACATTACGCTTTCCATAGATTCGAGATTGAAAGAGGAGGATGCCATTTAACATAGGAATTATAGTTTGAGTGGGCCCCATAGTCTCCATGTGTCTCCATTCTCCATAGCCATTTAATTTTTTACTTGCATTAATTTAATTAACTCCATTAAATAAATATATATTCCTTATAGTTTCTAAACACTATTTATTAGCTCCCTTATTACTTCCCAATGTTTCCACCCAACCTAGGGAACTAGTAGGATTGATGGAATTTTCTTGCTATGCAATTATTTGAGTGGGGACATTATAGTCCTCCCTACCCAATATTTCTTATCCTGAATCAATTTTATATTTGGATGCTGCAAAATATTCTCCTCTTCCCATGTGGAATCTTCACTTGGTATATCCTTCCAATAGAACCTTTGCCTTAGTTTCCTATAGGTTTTGAAGATCCTCGGATGGCCTACTAGTGGGGAATCATGTGCTTCCTACAAAACTTTGTACTTAAGCTCTAAATATCAAACCAAATAAATTCTACCCTTAAGTATATCAGCCCATTCAAAATTATTTATTTATCATCTCCCATGATTCCATCTAATACATCACAAGCAAACTTATCTTTGGCATATTGAACTAGTAGCCTGTCTTTCCAATTTTTAGCAATGTCCATGAGAGAAAAAGGAGGTATTCGAGATAATGCATCTACTACAATGATATTCTTTCCTTTCACATATTCAATATCAAAATCATAATATTGGATCTTGCTTACCCACTTTTTTTTCCGTTTCATTTAGATCCTTTTGGGTAAGGAAGTGTCTTAGACTATTGTGGTCAGTTTTCACCACAAACTTGTTGCCTACCAAGTATTGTCGAAATTTGGCCAAGGCATGCATGATGGAAAACATCTCTTTTTCATATGTGGAGTAAATATTTTCATGAGGCTGCAACTTTATACTCCCAAAGGATATAGGTTGTTGTCCTTGCTTTAGGACAACCCCTACTCCTCCACCTGAGGCATCACATTCAACAACAAAAGGATTAGAAAAATCAGCTAATGCAAGTATGGGACAACTACTCATTACCTCTTTAATTTTTTGGAATTCCTTTTCAGCCTATTCATTCCACTTGAAAGAACCCTTCTTAGTCAAATATGTGAGTGGAGAAGCCAACTTGGAGAACCCTTTCACAAACTTCCTGTAGTATGTACATATTCAAATGAAGCCTCTTAATTCTGTAATGTTTTTTGGTGATGGCCATTCTAAGATATCCCTGATCTTTTCCATGTTAAATTTCACTCCATCTTGCCCAATAATGTGCCCAAGATATAATATTACTTTCATCCCAAATTCACATTTAGACATCTTAGCATACAAAAATTGTTCTTGCAAAGTTTTCAACACAATCTCTAAGTGTTGCAAGTGCTCTTCCCAAGTTTTATTGTAAATGAGAATATCATGAAAGAAGAATAAAACAACACTTCTAATATTCTTGAATAATATTCTATTCATACATGCTTGAAATGTATCTAGAGCATTAGTCAACCCAAATGGAATAACAAGAAACTCAAAGTGACCATAATGACATGGAAAAGCAGTCTTTTGCACATCTTCCTCCTTCATCCGAATTTGGTGATAACTAGATCTAAGGTCAATTTTGGAAAAGTAATTAGCTCCAAATATCTCATCCATGAGCTCATCAATCCTAGGAATATGATATATATTCTTTATGGTCTTCTTGTTCAAAGCTCTAAAGTCTATACACACCCTCAAAGTTCCATCGTTTTTCTTTTCCAACACTATTGAAGAAGCATAAGGGCTAGAGCTTGGTCTAATGAGTCCCAAATCTAAGAGTTCTTGAATGGCCTTCCCAATATCATCTATGAACTTCTTGGGATTTATATAAGGTGGTATCTCAATGGTTGAAGTACCCTCCTCCAAAACAATGTTATGCTCAACCCCCCTATCAGGTGGTATACCATGTGGAAGATCTCTAAAAACTTTTTCATATTTGTGCAAAAGTGTCTCTATCTCCTTTAGGGGTTTAACAAATCTGATTTTTGGCTTGGGAGAAGTTATATAACATTCAGAATCCCATTCTATATCACCATTCGTCAATATGGATCTCATACTATTGCAATTTACTACCTGTTTTGGGTAAATGTGTTGCCCTCTCACAACCCTTAGTACACCTGTTGAATCTTGAAATTTCATTTCAGGAATTTGATCATTTACTGAATTCTCTCCTATAGAATACAGCCATTTCACTCCCAATAATACATTAGTATTAGCAACATCAACCACATAAAATATATCAACAAAATTATAGTTACCTATGGTGACTTGCAGCTTTGGAACCCATGTGTTTCATTGCATTGTGTTGTGACCTGGAATGACAACTGTGAAGCCATCGAATGGTTCACTTGGTATCTTTATTTTCTCCATAATCTCTGCATTAATGAAATTATGTGTATCTCCTCCATCTAACAAAACTTAATCTCTTTGTCCCAATACCACACCCTTGCATTGAATAGTGTGATAGCGAGGCACTACTGAAAGTATTACCATTCTTTCCTTGTCTGGTGAAGCCAGATTTTCTTCTTGTTTTTCTTCTTCAGATGTTGTCTCATATGCCTCCTATTTATCTAAAATTTCCCTTTGTTCATCCATACCCCCTCATACTCATCATTATCAGAAAATACTTCTATGTATTGAGCTTTTCCTTTAGCACATTTATGCCCCAGTGTCCATGGTTGGAAGCATGTGAAGCACAATTTTTTCCTTTGAAGTTCATCCATGTTTTGTTCTTCTCCCTTATTCTTTTCAGATGTATCTCTTTGCCAAAACTTCTTATCAGGTGCATCCTTTTTCCAAGGCTTTCTTTCAAATCTAAAGTTAGGCTTGGGAGGACATCTTGTTTTAGGAAGCACATTTTGAAGATCTCTAGTCAAGCTCATTGCATCATTTAAGTTAGTAGGCTTGTACGCTTTGACCAAAACTTTTAAGGGCTCTTCCAAAACTTAAGTTAAAATCAATACTAACCTTCCCATATATACACTAGCCACCTTAGCTGATAATCTTTGGAATCCCAACATATACTCAATAGGAGTCCCTACCTCCTTCAATTGTGCTAGTTCTTTGAAAGACAATTCTATATCTTTTTGCTCAAACCTTTCTAATACCCTCTCAACAAATTCCCCATATGTTTTAACCTGTTCATGACCCAAAGTTTTCAAGCCATGGAACCACCATTCATTGGCATCTCCATCAAGTGAAAAATAGCCATTTTTAAAGCATCTTCTTCAACCATTGGATTCAGTTGAAAATGCACATCCAATTTTGCACCCAAGTGTTAGCAGAACTTTGAGATGAACCATCAGAAGTAGGAAGTGGCACTTTACCTATGGCACAATTCAATTCTTTTTTTTGGTGTAGAGACTTATTTTCCTCCTTCTTTTTGATTTTTTTTTCCATGGTGAAGTATTGCTCAAATGTCATACTTCTCCTACACTCTTCATCCAATTTAGCCCATTCCTTTGATATTGTATCAATTTCAAATTGAATGTTAGTCTCTTCTTTGGGAATAAGAAATTTAGGTGTATTAGGCCTTGGTGTGCTCTGAAATTCATGTGGTCTATTATGAGATCTTGTTCGTGAGAAAATGTGCTCACCCATTGTCTTCTTTTCTGCTGATTGTGAACTACCACTATCTCCTATTATCCCTTTGCTTCCCATCTGGTTGGCCATCAATTCGAATCCTTTTCCTATCTGTTGGGTCATTTCTACCATATTTTGGGTCATGTCCTTCAATATTTCTTCAAACAGGGGTTTTATAAGTTTTAGATACTCCATTTTCTCCTTAGTGTAGTCTTCTCCCTCGTGAGCCATAGCTTTAGTCAAAGGTACCTTTTTTTCTTCTAGTTCTTCTTCTACAAGCCAAGCACCTTCCAATTCAGATTCTAAGGGTGGTGGTTTATTGATTTGAATAATTTTTAACACCATAAAGTTCCAATACCATGCTCTTATGTCACTTGTAATGTCCATTTTTTAATTTTTTACCAAAATGCCCAATTTTCCATTTTTTCACAATTTTGGCTCTTGACTAGTTTTAGTGTCTTGGTCTCTGAATTAGCCCAATTTCTCCCAAATATTCAGAGAATTTATATGAATGATATAATAACTTAATTATTATTTTCATGGATGTATTATGTCCCTCCAATCATTTATGCAAGTCTGTACTAAATTATGAACAAGATAGAGGATTTTACTGGCAATTTTGGGCTCAAATCCCCACCGGGGTAAGTGGTAGAATTGGCTTTCCAAATGTGTAGAAACCCACTCGAATTATTAAATTGAATAATGGTATGTGTAGAATACATTATCATATACTCATATGCATAACCAATCAACCTCCCATGGTTTTTATCACTTCTTTCAGTTAGATATAAAAAAACTAGTTTTGGACCCTTGGGGAAATGAGGTGTAGCTTGCTCCAATTGCTATGAAATTCGACCCAATGGCCACAAATTATTAGTTAATGAACATGAAAACCATAATATACTTTAATTACATTCCATTCATTACTAAATCATCAATATTTTATACATCCATTTGAATCCATCAAGATTACAAGAGTTTACAACAAGGTAGTGGGGAAATGGCACTCTTTCTTCATTATTGAGCAATATTACATGGGATTTCTTGGAATTTATGCCTGATAGATTTATGAACTTAAATAGCATAGAATTCAAATCAGAATACAAAATACTGTAGCAATAGAATCTCCCTCAAAGAGATGAATATCTCACCAAGTGTGCCTCACTCCATAGAGCTCAAACATTAGAGGAAATTTCAACTCAAAATGGGACTTTTAACTTTTATTCAAATTCCATGTCATCATGTGTTAGCCAATGAAATTTCTTTAAATTTTAAATACCGTATAAGTCTTAAACACTTTTTTAATATAAATTTGGGGATAGGTATCATAAAAAAAACTACTTTTTTTGTTTGTATTTTTGACATATCTCCCCATGTTTTTACTCAAATTTCGATCAGGAGAGCTCATTGGATGAGGAATTAAATTTCGCATCCAACGAATACCCACTCGGCACACTTTTGATGGACCCCACTACCCCAAAAACAAGAAATACCTGAAAAAATGGAATGATGATGTCATCATTCCATTTTTTCAGGTATTTCTTGTTTTTGGGGTAGCGGGGTCCATCAAAAGTGTGCCGATTGGGTACTCGTTGGATGCAAAATTTAATTCCGCATCCAACGAGCTCTCCCGATCGAAATTTGAGTAAAAACACGGGGAGATATGTCAAAAATACAAACAAAAAAGTTGTTTTTTTCTTGTCTTCCTCCAAAATTAATAAATATTATTTTATTATTTTAACTATTATTTTATTAATTCATTTTAGGAGGCCCATTTTGAGTTGAAATTTCCTCTAATGTATGGTGAGAAAACTTGAGATGAAAAGAAGAAAAAGTTGTGCTTGATATGTCCATGAGCTGATGTATCTTGTACCTTTTAAATTATGACTCCATTGAATCTCCTTTAAATACCTTAGTGGCCTCTCCAAACACTAACTAGGATGGGAATCTTTCACCCTCGAAATTGGCTAAGGCATGAAGTAGTCATCCACTAGCTCTCTGTCTTCACAATAACAATTTTCACAAATGATCAAAAGGTCCTTCTCATGGCTGATCCCTACATTTTATAAACATTATTGGTCTTCTAAGGTTCCAAATCCATCCATAAACCAAAGCCAAATCGAATAGGTGTGGATACTCATGCTATGCCATGTGGCCTCTCTCTTCACCTTCCCTCTTCTCTCAAATTCGAGTAGGAGCCTCTTGGCCTTCTCCAACTCCCATGAGCGCCCTCTAAGATGCCCTATTCAGCATTGACATGTCAGATATGTCAAATTTCAGCCTTCATATCTGACGTGTGTCATAACTGTCATAGAATCTCCATCATTGGTGTCATAGATGTCATAAATGTAAGGGGAATCTAGCCAAGTGTTCATAAAACTCCCATTTGGATATTCCTCTCCCAATGTAAGTTACAATTCATCCCAAATTCGACCTATGAAGTATATGGACAAGTATATTAACCTTATAATCCATCCAAAAACATTAGGCTTCCCATAGATTCAATATTGCAAGAGGAGGATGCCATTTAACATAGGAATTCTAGCTTGAGTGGGCCCCATAGTCTCCATGTGTCTCCATTCTCCATAGCCATTTCATTTTTCACTTGCATTCATTTAATTAAATCCATTAAATAAATATGTATTCATTCTAATGTTTAAACGCCATTTATTAGCTCCCTTATTAAGTTCCCAATGTTTCCACCCAACCTAGGGAACTAGTAGGATTGATAGAATTTTCTTGCTATGCAATTATTTGAATGGGGACATTACAATCTATAGAGTGAAAAATATATTAACATCCCCAAGCAAGAATACTGAAACCACAAATGATATGTCCATCATTTCTCTTCATATTCGAAATAATGTTGTGACCCAATCTAAATATTACATATTTTTGAAAGTATTTTGTTTTTTGATCTCTGGAAGGAATCCAAAGAGCCATGCTATGTAACCTCCACTTATATTCCTTCTCCAACATAAGTTTGTTCCTCCTTTTCTCAAGACTAATTATCTATTCTTTAGTATGCATGTCACCAATACCACCTTTGAGAGATGACATTAGATGCTTGAGTTCCCTCTTGAATTACAAATTCAATTCATCTTGTTTTCAATGATGTTCCTAATCCCACATAACAACCTTCTCTTTGAGTTTTCTCAATGATTGTGAAAACTAAACCCTAAAACTATCCTCCAAATTCTCCTCAAAATGTTTCCATGAATTCTTAATGATGCTTTGTAACTCCTCCTTATCCCAACTCATATTATATTTAAAATGGGAGATAGGTTTATCCTCATAAATTCCAAGATTAATAAATATAGGAAAGTGGTCAAAGAATTGAATATTACCAGTATGGATGTCCTTTATTGCACCACTTATTGCCAAGGAATGTTAACCTAAACCAAACATAAACTGACTAATTATTCCTGAGGAAATAAAAGAGGATGCCACATTTTGAGCACCAATATATTCTTGTCCCAAAACCAACATTGCTTTGATATCTACACCACACCCTCCTTGCTATGGAAAGAAAACCCTAACTAACCCTGAGGAAATAAGTGAATAATCAATCTATATCCTATCACAATAGGTTAATTATTATGCATCAAATATTTGAAGGTGCCTATGGAAAACCTCCATCCACAAAACCTGCGCACCAGAGTTCAATCCTACATCTTGACAATCTGCATCACACTAATGTCATCCACTACAAGCAAGGAGACACCACCACCATGACACTAGATAACCTTACATTGCTTCTTTGAACCATGAGATGAATCCCTAGGTTGTAAGTTGTGTAACTCATTTAGACATAGTCCCTCAACCAAATACTCTAGGGAGGAACCAGAGGGGCAACATAACTTTCAACCAAAATATTCGACTAAGGAACCAAGCATTTCCCATGGAGAAAGGGAATAAATAGGGACACATGTTTCAACCAAATGGAGACAATATGTCACTAGCATCAGATCTTACTTTTGGCTCATTCCATAGTCCAACCCATGATTTGTCGTACCCTTGAAACCCACTCTTGATTGAGTTTGATTTGATAGAAAAAAAACCACATGGCATCCCTTGAGAGAACTATTGTTTTCCAACTCCTTTATCAAGTCATCTAATATTACCTCATGATTTTGCCTACATTAATGAATTCTCATAATAATAAGTATCCATGAATGTTAAGTTAGTTTTTGTATTTACCTTCATATGTGCTTCATATACACCTACAATTGTGTTATTGAATAAAACACAAAAACTAAATTAGTTTTTCTCATTAAAACACTTTGCAATTTGACTTGCAAATGGCATCTAAAATTGTCTTCACTGATTTTAAGTAAAAATCCATAAATCTCATCTTAATTTTTTTAAACTAATTTGATAGTCTTCACTGATTTTAAGTAAAAATCCATAAATCTCATCTTAATTTTTTTAAACTAATTTGATAAAAAGATAGCGTCTACTAGTTGTGATAAAATTTATGATGAAGAATTTACAACTACATTACCTATCCTTGATTTTTAGTTTCGTATTTTGATCTTTAACCTTACATTTATACATGCATATTTTTCTTGGTAATATATCTTAGTTATAAGAATGACAAGGCTACATATGAGTGGATACCTATTGAAATAGTTCGAAATAATTTTGGTAAGAGAGCACAATATTTTGAAAATAGTTTTAAGAATAATAGGTTCCTATATGTTATTTTCTTGAACTAATATTGAGAAATTGTCCAAAGCATCCCAACATAAAAGGCTTCAAAAAAAAGTTGTGTTTTCAATTTGGAGATCCTATTGACTTGGCTGGGAAAGTGCTTCGAACAAATAAATAAGAGAGAGTAATCCATGAGGAAGAAGCCAACCCTCCGTAGGCCAATTTACAACATTCATCGCCCCCTCACAAGCTCTACAAAATGACACCATAGGATGAAGCTCGATATAAGAAGCAACAATAAAACAATTCACGAGGAAGAGACGCCTTCACGAAAAAATAAAATAAAAAATAAAAGACAAACCTACAATTACCGCCAACTACCCATTGAATCGCAAGTGCAAATTTGAAACCATTTCTCAACTCCAAATGTGAAACCATTACAAGGGAAAGTAAGTGCAAATTAAGCATATGCACAACTCTTCAATATGTCATGGGAAGGCATATTAATAATAATTCTTTATTTAGATATACCAAAGAATATAATGATATTTGAAAAAATAGCAAAGCTTATGGTGCTATAAAGGTTATTGGAATATTCATTGAGATTCGTATGTGGGTGAAAATAATATGTTAGTTTCACAATAATATAATAATAACTACAACTTTAAATGTAAATTTAAGATTATTTTTATATATAATAATAATTTTTTAAAATTAATTTATTATAAATAAAAAAATAATAATTATAAATTTTAGTTTTATTAAAGGTTTTTGGTGATCATAATAATGGTTCATTGTATTGCTTAACAAAAAAAATACACTTAAATATATAAACAAACCTACATACTTGAACATACAATATCATTAATAAAAATAATAACATTGATAATATTAATACAATAACAAACATATACATTTTAACTTTCAATGTTATTAATAAAAATAATAACATTAATATTAATAACATCAAGGATAATATTATTAATAATAATAATATTAATAACATCAAGCATAATATTATTAATGTTAATGTTAATATAAATATTTACATTAATATTAGTATTATTACTAATCATTAATAAAATTATTATTAACATTATTAATCTCTATCAATGTTTCATGACATTAATAATAACATAAAAAATAATATTAATTACATTTATAACAATAAAAATATTGGTTAACATTATTACTAATGACACAAAATAATATTAATAACATATTAAATTATTAACTTATTAAAATTAAAACATACTAAAATGAATATTAATACAATCCCAATTGCATTAATAAAATTAACAACATTAAAAATAATAACAAGAGCCACGAGGTCGCGTGTCATCGCAGTTGTTAATAACTATTGCTATAATACAGAAGTTATAGAAATACGATACTTTTGCCACAAAATTGTAATAGAAAAGAAAATTATTTTGCCACAAAATTTTAGCTATCGAATCAATTCCATTACTTAGCCATCAAATCGATTTCTCAGTGTTTTGTTGAAACAATGATAATTGGAAAAGATGCAAAACATGTGCTAAGCACCCTTCTTCATGATCAAATACCCAATTTGTTACATCTTAAATATAGATACATCCACTTACACTTTAAAAAGGGTGTAACATGCGTGTAGACTTCATTGAAATAGCTAGAGCATGCGTGTAGACTTCAACCAAATTCTTAAAATAACTGCAACAAAAGTTAAACTATCATCCCAAATGCTTAAACTATTAAGAAGAAAACTACTCAAAACTTGGTCAAACTTTATTGTTGTGGTCCAATAAACTATTGATGCAAATGAGGAGGAATGGAGAGTCTGATGAATTACAAAAAAAAAATGAAAACATTAGAAATTGCATTTTACTTAAACCTGCAAATGAAGTTATAATTGCCACATAATCTTACTTTCATTTTGAATCATACATTTTAGATGCTTTCACGTGAACATATCTTTTTAATAGAATTTTTTATTTACCAGCATAGATCCATCTAAAAGGGGATCTACTAAGCACCGAGAGGGATCAATATCTCAAGATGTAAACTTTTTTTTAGAGTAGAAGTGTTGAGGAAATGTGTAATCCAATGTTTATGGTTTTAGTTTATCTAATTTATTTTGTTTTATATATATGCAATTCTAAATAATTTAAATTTAATTTAAGCTGACATGTTATTTTTAATAATATATATTTTGTTATAAAGGACACATGTCAATTATAGGATGAGCACGGAAGGAGTTACACATCTCTCCTATCTAGGCTATAAAATGCACCTCTTCGGTGCAATGATTATTTTAGAATGGAACTTCTATACTTAGATGGTTGAATTTTATTAATTTTAATTATGTAAAATATTTTAAATTACAATTAAATAAATTATGTATTTTAATTATTTTTACGAAAATTATTTTTATAATTATTTCGAATTGAAGAAAGGGAGCAATGGAGTTGACATAAGCAATAGAATCCAAGGGAAGGGACATCCAATTTTAATTGTTTGGGCAACAAAATTAATTAAATATGAAAAATCATCATAATAAAAGGAGAATACAAGTGTAATGGGAGCAAAGGAATGAACTTATGTTTAATTTAAATATTATATAAATGTGAACCTTCGTATGAGTATTGATCGAACCTTTTGGAAAAGGTTCAAAACAAAATTGACGTGGCAATGTCTCTGAAAACAATAGTTGCTTTTGGAGGGGAGCAAATTTGCAATTGCATGTTTGTACCTTTTTGTATTTAGGAAGCATGGATTGTAGATCCTTTGATATTTTGAGTTGCAGATGCTTTGGAAGATGAGAAAAATTGTCATTTATTCTTAAATGCTACAAGTTGAAAGAAGTATATTTTCCATATGTTAGTTGGCCCAATATTGATCATGCTGCCACATTTAAGTTGTTAGAAAGTATTGTATCATGGTTAATTTTCTCGTTATGGTAAGAGCCCATGCTCAAATCGTGACAGTCAGAAGTTGCTATTGTCAGAGTCATTGAATTTGTACATAACAATTGTGCCATTTTTACTAGGGTTTATATGGGCGAATTGGTAATGGTTCAATATATGTGTTCCTTGAAGCTCCACATGGAAGAATCGTGTTGTGAACACTACTTGTAAAGAAAAAAAAATTTACTAAAAATCATAGGCAAATAGCGAAGGGAAAATTCTGAGGTGTTAAAAATTGGCCATGATTTGGAGGTGAGTTGCTTCAGAGGTAATGTTAGAATTGTTTAGCCTAGGAGCCTTGTTGGTGAGTCATCAATAAGATTAAGGAGGACAATCATTTTATTAATCTTGGGTGATAGTTTTCTTGATTGAATCGAAGATTCTGGATTTGGAACTGCTTCTAGGGAAAGTTTAGTCTTTTTAGCTAAAATCCTCGTTGGGGGCATAGAGAGCTAGGTAGAGATGCATGATTCATGGCTATCATAATGGAAGAGTTTGACCTTGGCAGTGATCGAAAATAATCTCCATTGATGTCGTCTCATACTACCAAGGAGGTGGCAAGAGCAGCAGTTGCAACAACGCAAAGTGCTCATCCTAGTCCTTCAATAGTTGTTTCAATGAAGCAACATAATAACCATAGTTTTCAAAAATGGAAACAAAAATTGCAAAAATTTTAGATATGGGGTCCAAATACAATGGAATCTAATTGGAAATCATCCTTCAATCTAGAACTATTAACAAGTCAGAAGCGTCAATCATATGAGCTACACTTGCACAACTTAGTGAGTTGCTCATTCCTTAATAATGTAATATATAACATTGTGTATGTTCTACTTGATTCTTTATAATTCCTCAAATTACATGTGTGGAAGAACATGGTGTTGACCTTTTATTGTTTTAAGTTCTAATACATGCATTATTTTATTTCTTTTATTGAAGCATTGTTGATTGTTTGAAGATGCCTTTTACATTTTTGACAATAATCTTTCCAACTTAGAATGCATGAAAATGCACTAAATATGATATAGATATTTACTACATTGGACATTGGTATTAATTATCACAAGAATATTAGATATTATGCAAGGTCCTTACTAATATGAGTTGCTTCCAAATATTATGTTTCATCAAGAGCCACATAGATCCAAATCAAAACCAGACATTAGTTTACAGTAACATCAAAACACCAAGCTTCATGGACAATTATCAACATAAAGCTCTAACACCAACAAGATTACTACTAAACCAAAACATAACACCACTTGTAGATAAAAGTAAACCCTATCCTGTTATCCAATTATCATATCTATTTTGTCCAACTACCACCCTCAAAACCACCCCCACCATATCAAAAACCGCCACCACCACCATAACCACAACCACCACCGTCGTAGAAACCGTAACTACAGTCACGACTACCACCATCGCCTCCACAGTAGGCATGGGAATCATCGACACTACCTCCACTATCATTTAACGATGTTAACAGTGATGCTCCTCCCATCAAGTATCTTTCCATTCATTGCATGGATGGCATCTCCCATTGATTGCTTGTTGTTAAAGGTCACGAAGCCAAATCCACAGGATTTGCTTGATTTCGAAGGAAAAGAAAGATTCAGTATACAACACCAAAATAATTTAAAGCCAACTACAAAACCATTGAAAACCTAGAACAAACCCTACATAGCCAAGCCCAATAAAGAAATTAGATCACAAATAATAGATTTACCTTAGATTCCATGACCTCACCATAGGGACTAAAAGCCTCCTACAGGCTTCTGACATCGATGGACCACGCCAGACCTCCTACAAACCATACGAACTCTAAATCTGTTGCAACCATATTCTTGAAATAAAATTAACAAAAGACTTGACAGGAAAAGAGAGAGAAAGAAACCGCTAAAACGGAACAAGAATTGGAAACAAATAGAACCAAAGACAGATTGTGCCCATGCACAAGTGACATTTAGCATCCGCATCCCACACTTTATACACAAAATTTCCATCCCTTTAGTGTCATAGTCGTTGGTCCACATGGATCTCCTCCTCAGAGAACAAAATCTGAGTCCAAATCTCCAATTTGTGCATGCTTACAGACATATGTCATTGACTCCACTATAAGAAATGGATAGGACTGGAATGTCGCAAAGTGATAACTTGGGGTTCGGGATGGATTATTATTGCATAGCACAGAAGATTCCTAGTGTATTCTTCTCAACATCAATGCATCATGGTAAGTAAATGATTCGAATTATCTCTATCCAAAGAAACGATAGAACCAAAAACCCATCCAGTTCTGGAAGAGAAGCTATAGAAATAGGAAGTTAGTGGGCCTCCATACAGCCACTCCAAATTTCAAGATTGGCATCCAAACCTCCCTGCCAATAGTTTAATAAGCAGTCATAGAAATATTTGTCAAGGTTTAAATGGATGACATATGTTGGTCGAAGTGGGAAGGAATTCCCGAGATAGACATCATCAACTGAACCCAATCAAAATGTAACAAATTCTCATTATTTAAAAATTCCTATAAATAATTTTTTTTAATATAAACAAATTATCCAAAACTATATCTAATCAACATTACTTTTGTTATAATAACCATTATACCATTGCGTGATTTATTTATGTGCCACACTAGTTTTGACTAAAAAATAATGTTCAAAGCAATTGGGAACTACCACCCACCTCTTTTACCGTGGAATATGATCAAATATTCCTCAGTACGAACAAGAATTAATCCTCCATCTGTAATGTTAGTTGGAAGGAAACAATTATTTTCATTGCTATGCTTTTGTAGATATAAACTGGGCAGAGTGCTCGACAATGTAGTGCTCCTTATAGTGATGGGAAAATATAACACTTCAAGCAACATCAGTAAGTCTCTTTTCATTCCAACGACGATCTAAATATTGAGCATCAAACCCATCTCCCATAAATAGCTTCATCGTAAATGAAAGTGGTGTAAAGAATTAATGCCTTTCTATATGTGCATCCAAGTTGGTCACAAAAGTAATGCCAATAGTAGCTTGATTTGATGATATAAAGAACATACAAAGAGTCATCTGCCCCATCAATCTCATCTATAACAAAAAACATCACAATCACACTGTCAAACAAGAAACCATTACATACACACGCAGGGGTAGAGCCCCCGCCAAAACCTAAAACAAATGCATTTTATTATTTGTGGACTGAACCCGCAAGTGCACCCAGTGGAGTAAGATCCTTGGTAATTACATCACTTTGTAAATTACAAAAGTGAATAGGCAAGAGCCTTTAAAGAATATTACATGGAGCAGACTAATAACATATATAACCTGTCCCAATAGCACATCATCAAGTATCTTGTACAGAAGTTATCTTGTTTGATGCCAAAAAAATCCCAAATACATTTTCCAACAAGCATCATAGTCATCACAGTGGAATTATTTCTAAAGACCATTTGGCCTAAGAGAAAGGCTCCAAAAAAATATGACAACTCTATCACAATGAAAATAACACCCTCATAAACTGATATGAGGGTTCACAATCTTTGACAGATTGACATTATAATATCCTAGGTTTCCCAAGCTGTCATTAAAACACCAAATGGTTTCCCAAGATCCTCCAGAATTGTTTGCATATTCTTTTCCAAGAATCCAGAATTGTCTGCACAGTGTATACAACAATGAGAAAATGCATATCAGCACATTGATTATTTAGATGAGACTTGATCATTGAGTTATATTAATATAATGAATTGTTTCAAAACTATTTGCATATATAAAGTCAAAAAATACATGTCCAGGCATAATAACGCCTTGGCCATGTTGTCCATGATAATTATCTATCAAGCATACACAAAAGTGTGTTGTTGTTTCAAATGGTCATTAGGAGAAGTCCTGCACTTCAAATAAATAGCAAGTAAAGCTGAAAAAATGACATCCCAATTTATACATCACCAAACAATAGAATGAACTAAAAATAAATTCTAGTTCATAAATTAAGGAACTTTCAACCGGGCAGATTATAATTGAATCTGCATCTACCTTGAAGAATAAGTAGTAATTTGCATTGATATACGAGGAACATTCATAGTAGCTAAATACAAACATATCCAGATATAAACAAAAAATGTTGCCAATGTAAAGTTATCTGAAATTTTACCCACAATTATTCATCAATATCATTAGGGCCTTCGCAACACCTCAAGGAAAACATATATTGAAAACGAATATGCATGGAAACCATTACCACAATTGATAAACAAAACAAGAAAATATCATTTGAAGCCCAAATCTTAGCACAAATATGCTCAAATGATTATATTACCTCAACTAACCTTCTCATATTAGATTTGAACACTTAGTTTATTAGACAGATGTTACCGGCTTCCCCTCTTCGATATTGAATTATCTTTGACATTTCACACGAACCCTTTAATCCTCATGTAATGTATAACTATGCTCCCTTTGTTGGAATAGTGATAATTACCACCTGGTGCTTACTTGTATGACCAAAAGTATACTTGGGATATTGTGTTTTACCTTTGCACTTTTTAACTTCTTTCACACTAACCTCATTTTACAGCTTACTCAAGAGTTGTATTAACGTTTAAGTTTTAACAGTTAAAATAGCTTAATAATCCATGTATATGTTTATTTATAAGTTCCAACTAATAATCCATATATACAATTAAAGATATATAGCTTAATACATATCTAGAAAAGCTTGATTTACATCCAGTGGTAGACACAACTAAAGAAATGAAAGGTGAATAAGCCTAAAATAACAAAAACTGTACATATATTTCACGAGTAGAATTGTGATTTATAACTCTTTAGCTTGCCCCTCTGCACTCGTAATTGTATTCAAAACCCAAAGATAAGTTTTATTATTGCGATTATGCAATCCCACAAGTTGCAAGACCTGGAACAACAACCTTAAACATTATAACAAATCTAAATTATTGATTTCATATAATCTGTCATGATGGGCATATATGGGAAATTACATATGGTGCCTAGAATGAATGCATCAAATAAACCCTATGAGATTTATGAAAGCAAAGAGGAAATTTTGCCAAATATTTTCAAGTGGGTATGTGACCATCTACAGTGCTCAATCTTTTCAGTTAACAACATGATACATAATGGAATACTCAATAACAATGACCTCCTCTATTGCCTTCACTTGTGGAATCATTCCACATGCGCAAACAATATTGTTATAATCTGTAAAACAACAATTCTTCAAAATGTGCAGCGTCCTTATAATAAAATGAAAGATTGGAATAGACAAGGCTCATTACAAATACATTCATAGTAGAAATTCAAGGTTACAAGGGGTCATCAAACCCTTTAGGGACAAAACCAATAGATTTATGGACAGCCAAATGCATACAATTTCCAATATTACTCTTTAACTTCATTCATAATTAAAAAAGCACATAAAACCCACAGATATATTATGATTCACTAGTTGTTTGTCATGCTCTATAATTCCTAGGCAACGTTTTAAAAATGTTACCAATCCAAAAATAAGGTATAATAAACTGCTTGATATTTAAAATTGGTGTTGCCTCTCTACGCCTGCAAACATTTTATAGATAATATTCAAGCCAAATGTGAGAGCTACCTCCTCCAAGGAAACTCATCTCTACAACAAATACCTCCTTCCACACTAAAATTATGGAATTGTGACTTAAATTTTCTTTTGTGGTTAAAAGGAATATTTATTAATTTCCCATCTAAATTTAATCTGTACAAATAACATATTAAATTCTTAAAGCATATGTTAGTGCAATAACCTAAAAATTTGCCATAATAAAACCAAAACTATGTTTACAATTTTTTATTGTATATAATGTTAGTGCCAAGGAAAACTTTTGGGAGTTCAATATCATACATAAGCATTTTTCGTGGGGAATTTATTTCTTTCCCGTAAAAAAAATTGTACAGCTCTTTATCTTTTACCTACTCATGCTCCTCCTCCTGAAGAAATTTACGGACAGACATGCAACACACCCGACTATCCTTGCATGGGATTGTAACATCCTCGGCCCTCCGACCGGTGAAGAGGATGCTACCACAATACAATCTAACTCGGGCAACTAGCCCCATGAACATGTACATAAATAAAAACCAGATGCTTTGAAGTAAAACATGCAGAGATGCATAATTATTAAGCATACAGTGGAAGCAAAACATACATTCTGGCATTCAACATATTCATCATAATTCATTAAACAGTAAATATAATTGCAGAGATGAAATAGTCAGGAATACTTATCTTTTAATGAAGAACTTGTCCCGCAACCAGCTACGTCGCTGCAACGTTCCACCCAACCATAGGAAAGTGTGTTGCTTACTCTCTCAGCAACACTGCCACCCTCGAGCTGGGCATGGTTCTCCAAGGAATAAGGAACAAGCAGGCTTACACATAGCCAAGGATACACAAATCAGCCAAGCCAACACAGTCAGGTTTATGAAGCCATAAAGGAGATGGGAAAGTAGAATGCTAAGATGGTGAGCTCATTGAAGAGCCAAGGACACCTACACTAGAACTAGACTGACTTCTAGGACACCCACACACACCCAACACAGGAAATCATTCCCTTCTTTGCTACACATTCCCTCATGCCCTGACTTCCCTTCCAGTGCTCTTCAAGGGTTGTGGAGAAGAAAGCCAGCCCTCTCGCCCTGTCTGTGTGGCTCCTAAACACACCAGGTTTATCAAGAAAACCAAGCCTTCATTCCCACTCCAACACAGTTCGAAGACCAACCACTGCATACACGTAGCAAAATAAGCAATTCATAGCTTGGATGGGGAAATTTGATCCCTGAGTCATTATTGGCCCTAGCATGGCCAAAACGACTCAATAATAACCCATAGAAACCCAAAAACATAAATTAACCCACATCAAACCACAAAATCATGGGAAAAACAACAGCCCCGATCTCAACATTGAGGCAATGGGAAATACACAGCTCGAAATGGGAGAGGAGATCCGACTCTCCGCTCGGACGGGGGAACATATACACAGACCACAAGGTCGGTATGAAAAACACACACACATCCCAGAGCATGAATGGATCATTCAAAGGAAAATCGCCAATGAACCCACATCACCATTCCCCAACCACGACATTCACCCACATAGCAGAAATCATGCCCCTGAGGCCGCTCTTCTAGCTCGCTGCGTGATGAAAACAATGAAAAATCCCAACCAGTGCATGAGGAGACGAGAGAACGACTGTCTCCACATGAGGATGGACAAGAATGGAGAGAATGGGAGAGAAAATAATGGAATCCCTCTTTCCTGCCACGTGAAGTGAAAGGTCCATTGGTGGACTGTGCATGTGGGCAAGGACTAACAATCCTGCCACACACCACTGCCCAGCAATAACTGCCCCAAGCTAACAACAAAAGTTTAAATGTGGTGATTGGGATGAGACAAGGAAAGGTGAGTAAGTCAAAAGGGTTGGGTGACAACTAAATGGGTTTAACAGCTGCCCACATGGCTTTTCCCCATTGGCCCAAGGTTTAATAATTCCCCCTCCTTATCCTTAGGAAAATCATGCCCTTTTCATCATGGTTTCATTGGCATAGCTGGTTGGGGTTCATTTTAATTAAAGTGCATATTTACATGATGCCAAAACTATAGTGTGTCGTATAGCACGATATACCATCGGCAATGATTTCAATCGCCGAACATAACGCAACCAAATTGATGGTGGGTCTTTTTCCCTTAGCTCCACACCACGATTAATTACAATATATACATCATGTACCTTTAATGCAAATGGGGTCAAAAAACCGGGGTGTTACATTCCCCTCCCCCTTCAATAGCACTGTCCTCAGTGCTTTACAAAATTGAACAAAATGCTACACTGGTACTGCCTTAGCGTTCTGCAGAATTGAACAAAAATGGATGTGCCAACCGCATGGCATCTTCCAATTCCCATAATGCTCGTTACCTCCCGTTGCAGACAATTAGAGTCCTGCAAAACCTTGTGGTTCATCTCATTCCGCCTTTTCTGTATCTTGAGCATCTCTCCAATATTTTCTTGGGTCTTGGCAATTGTTTGAAGGAGACTCCCAGCCAAGTCCAATAGCTTTTGGTCTGCTGCCATGATCAATATGCACAACTGGATATCACTTGTCTCACCTGTGAAATGCATCATTGTAATTCTGTTAGGCCAAGCATAATATAAGCATTAAAACCAGTCAATCAATTTCTCGATTGACATGGGTGGTCCAAGTCTTATTCATAAGACTTTCATACTTTTCAGGCTTTCCCAACAGGCACATGAGCTCATTCATGTCCATTCTTGGACAAGGAAGTAACTACCCCAGCATTCATAATGTATTTTAAGCAAATAAACACTTCTATTTTTAGCCATACATGCATTCAACAATCTTCTGTTTTTATAAATGCATAAGTATATATATATATATATATATATATATAATCAAAAAAAGGAAAGAGAGAGCAGCAAGAGTTTTTTTTTCCCCTATTTGTCTTGTTCCATCCTGGAACCCACACCACCACTGTGGTTTTTATGCTCTTAGCCTCTTTCACTTCACCATGAATCCTGGACCAACCCTTCTTGGCCATGACACTTAGTGTCCATGATCTATTCTAGACCTCTCAACCATGGAGTCTCTCCACATGGCTTGCCTGCAACCCTTGGCTTCTAGGACCTACACAGTCCCATTAGCACCTTCTTCATTATTGCTCATTTTGAGCTCTTTAAGACAATCACATGTCCACATGCATCCCTAGGATGCCCTCATAGTCCTCACTCCCAACGATACCTATATTCAAACATCGAATGGATTCACATGTTCAGTTTATTCATCGGTGTTTACCTCTAAACAAGAGCTTAGAATATCATAACCAAATCATATACACATGTATATTTGAAATCAAGCAGCTGCAGAGAATTCAATACTTATCTATATTGTGTGTTTCCTCTCTGGTCCACAGGGTCCTGCTTTGCTTTGCAAGCCTTGGAATTGCCTATGGACTTGGATGTTAGGTCAACATGCAGGCTGCTCCACAACATCAAATAGTTAATTTCTAGTCAGTACACCTTCACGCCAACTTGGAAGGAAATTTTTACCACGACCATTTCTAGGTCAAGGCTCTACTATGGAGCCCTAGGCATATAACAACTCTATTTCAGCAACACCTTCACAACACCTCATCAAATCCCCACAACTTCCTCATCAAAATCCCCTAAATCCCCACAACCTCCACAACATCCTTTTATACACATCAACCCTTACACCGCAACCCCTCACAACAACTGTTTACCTTTTCTCTTTAGTGTGCAACACCAAATTGCATTTGTTTAGCCTGACAAAACAAGCAATATAAGCAAACTCATCAGTGTTATTGCTCTAAAACTATAACCATATTTCATATCACTCACTATCAAGTATTGAAACACCAGGAGTGCGTCCACTCCCTAGGGTGTAGTCAATATTGAAAACCCTATCATGACCCGACATCAAGGAAGTGTGCACCCTTTTCGATGTGAACCATGTAGGCCCTACTCATACTCAAGTAGTCTATCGTAATGGAATTAAAATCAAAACATGCTTTGCATATTTACTCTAAAAATTAGACATGCATATTCTTAGATAGGGTCACAGAACACTTATCCATTTGCAATTGTAGTATTTCTTCGTTAATGAGGAATGGGGCTCCCTTCTCTGAGTTTACACTCCCTCGGTTTTCCATCCCACTCCTTTTTATATTCCATATCCCACACATGTATTATTGACATAATCTATACCATCTCACTCATGTTTCTTACCAATCATGTAGTGCAGATGGGACATTCCTAAACTGTCCAATGGAGTTTCACTCGAAACCCATTTCCAAGATAGGGGAACCTCCCCATGAAGTTCAGCTTTTGCAGGCCATCCAACATGGTCTTCTTGCAATGTGTACCCCTGGAACATTCATCAAGTAGCCAAACAGTCAATCGTCATCTACTAATACAATCCAAATTTGATTGTTCCATAACCAAGCAATGGCATTAGTAATTAAATTCAATATGAATTTGCAACTCTGTCTACTGCAAAAATTGATTTGCTTGGCAATGAGGTGATCCTCATTTGTTGGTCTCTTATAAGTGGCAGCACCATTCTACCCATTGTAATTTTATGCTTACTAGCATAACATGAACATCCACTTGCAACATGTCCTCCTGACACAATTCTATGCAAGCCAATAGTGATTAGTAGTTATCAACAATTTCTCAAATCTGAAATTTACAAGTCCAAGTTGACAACCCATTCTGCGCACAAACTATTTCCACAACCATGAGACTCTTCTCATGAGGTTTGGTTCTTTCACATGGTAGATTTCGGCCTTTGTCATGGTCTTACCCATATTAACATGCCCCAAACAATCTACCTGAAACCTGAACTTCAATCAGCCAAACACTTTGTGATTCTTCATGGATGTAACATTTCATTGCTGCAACAATCACTGAAGCATTTTCAGAATTATAGCATTCAAACACTTCCATCTGTTAATCACATCAATATTACCAAAACTCATTTACTTT
Source organism: Pseudotsuga menziesii (assembly GCA_001517045.1). Classification (NCBI taxonomy): domain Eukaryota; kingdom Viridiplantae; phylum Streptophyta; class Pinopsida; order Pinales; family Pinaceae; genus Pseudotsuga; species Pseudotsuga menziesii. The sequence goes on along the minus strand of LPNX010860897.1, from coordinate 46,060 downwards.
ACGTGAATCATTATCATACTAAAATTGCAAGGTATAGTCACATCATTTATGCAATTTAAATGAAATGTTTAGATACTCCTTACTTCACATGCGTATCATTTGTACCACCTTGCCCTTCCATAGAGCATTCCGGTAGCTAATCGATCATGACTACCCTCTTCATGCACTTACTATTCTGCATTCATAACAGCTCTTGAAATAATTCTAGAATTATCATCAATTTATCTTTTCAACCATTAGTTAGTCATAATAACACAAGCACTATCTCGATGCATTCATGCAATGCATCACAACATTTTCTCAAGCTTTTCACATGCATCCCTTCAATGCATAACTACAAGATTTATAAAATCTCTTAATGCATATCCACTCAATGCTACCTTGTATTGATTCAGGAATACTATGCATTCAACCATATTATGGCCTAACCATGACTACCTCACATAGGATGCATTACTATAATCAAGACCACCAGTCCTCACTTGTTCTGGTTATTAAGTTCATATCAACATTCACAGGGCAGGATATATTTCTATATGAATGTAGTATAAATTTTTAACTAACCACATGGTATGAGACCTCTTGATTTTACCACTCCATGCAATTGTCATAATTAAACCATTACCTGCATGGATTCTACTTACACCCTTGACATTACCACTTTAGTCGATCTCTTGCAAAGGATTGTAGAATTCACTCGCCATCTTCTTGATCATGGATTTGTTTCCTTATCTCTTTTTTTTATAAGGTTGATGGTCCCATGCAATGACATCATCAATATCTTTAGCCATGCTCCTGTGTCATTGGTTTTTCCACCAATACCAACACCAATGCAATATTTACCATTAGTGGTTCATTGTAAATATATAATTCCCACTACGTTTACCAATATGTAATATCCTATGCATGAAAAACATATCCCTATGCATTTTCAGCATCCCCATGCCATAATTTTTATGTACACAAATCTTATAAAATATAAATATAGTTAGCAAGACAGGGGTTACGGAATTTTCCCTTTCAAATCCCTCATCCTTGCATGGAATTCCTCTTCCACATAATAGCTGGTTCAACTTCATGATCTTTTCTACTTCTAGGAATGCAATTCTAGGATTTGTCCATATTGACAGCAACATTTTTTTTTTTTTGTAAATCTTTGATTTTCACGCAATTTGGCACATAATATCGCTGCCATTTTTCTCCTTTTCAGCCCTATAATTTTATTGAAAAACTACTGAAAATCCCCCTGAAAAACTGATAAAATCCGCTGAAAAATCCCACTTGAAAACTCAAAATTTTCCTTTGTTAAATCGGGTCTCTTCCCAACTAATCTTCTGACGTATCGGGTCCTTAGTTGACTAAGCTTCCAACGTATTGGGTCACTAGTTGACTAAGCTTCCCACACTTCGGCGGTCTGATCTTCATCTTTCATCCAACGCTCATCGACAGTCCAATCAACTAAATTTTTCCTACGTTTCGGGCCGATATTCCTCTAGCTTCCAACGTATCAGTGGAGCGATCCTCTAACTTTCTCCGACGTGTCAGTGGACTGATCATCTAAATTTCTCCAACGTGTCGGTGGACCAATCATCTAAATTTATTCGATATGTCGGTGGGCCGATCATCTAAATTTTTTCGATGTTTCCTGTACTTAGAAAAAATTTCAGAAAATTTTTCTGTTATCTTCCGCCGTCGCATCAGCTCTCTCATCCTCTTCCTTCCGCTGCCATTGCAGTGCCTTCTTTCCTTTCCATCCAAAACATTCAACGCTCTTTACACTTCCTCCTCCGACGACATTGGGGGTCCCTCCATCTGATCACTGATCCGCTGATCCCTGCCGACACTTCAGCTCCGCTTCAGCGAGTAGCCTCTGACGGTGCTTCAAAGAACTTCTCCCGAAAGACAGTGGAAACTTTTTTGTATTCACCTTTTCTCTGTCGGCGGCATCGGAAGTCCTTTCGTCTAAATGTGCCAACGTTTCGACGATCTTCAGCTGATCTAAGCCGACGCTTTCAACACTTAGAAAAAAATTTCAAAATTTTTCCCTCTGCGGTTCCTTCATCGATTGTGTCTCAGCTTAACCCAGCCGAGACCGTCAACTTCTCTCCGCCAAAATCTTCGGCTCCCCTACACCAAAGCCCTCGGCTCCTCTCTATCGATTCCACCAACAAACTCAGACTTGAACAAATCTCGAAATTTTCATTCCGCGGTTCTCGTCGGGTGGACTTTCATCTTGGCTGTCCGATGCATCGAATGAGCTTCTGACTAAGTCCTCCGATGTATCAGATGGGCTTCAGCCTAAGCCATCTGATGATTTTCATACTTAGAAAAAAAATCGTGAGATTTCCTATCATTTCTCTGATTCCCTCATTTCTTCCTGTTGTGTAGAGGGTAACCTGCCTTTGTCAATGATTATTCATGGCCCATTAAGGCCCATGCTGCAACATGAGCTCTAATACCAATCTGTAACGTCCTCGACCCTCCGACCGATGAAGAGGATGCTACCACAATACTATCTAACTCGGGAAACTAGCCCCATGAACATGTACATAAATAAAAACCGGATGCTTTGAAGTAAAACATGCAGAGATGCATAATTATTAAGCATATAGCAGAAGAAAAACATACATTCCGGCATTCAACATAGTCATCATAATTTATAAAACAGTAAATATAATTGCAGAGATGAAATAGTCAGGAATACTTATCTTTTAATGAAGAACTTGTCCCGCAACCAGCTATGTCGCTGCAACGTTCCACCCAACCATAGGCCAGTGTGCTCCTTACTCTCTCAGCAACACTGCCACCCCTGAGCTGGGCATGATTCTCCAATGAATAAGGAACAAGCAGGCTTACACATAGCCAAGGATACACAAATCATCCAAGCCAACACAGTCGGGTTTATCAAGCCATCAAGGAGCTGGGAAAGTTGAATGCTAAGCTGGTGAGCTCATTGAAGAGCTAAGGACACCTACACTAGAACTAGTCTGACTTCTAGGACACCCACACACCCCCAACAAAGGAAATCAGTACCTTCTCTGCTACACAGTCCCTCAGGACCTGACTTCCTTTCCAGTGCTCTTCAGGGGTTGTGGAGAAGAAAGCTAGCCCTCTAGCTCTGTCTGTGTGGCTCCCAAACACACCAAGTTTATCAAGCAAACCAAGCCTTCATTCCCACTCCAACACAATCTGAAGACCAACCACTGCATACACGTAGCAAAATAAGTAATTCACAGCTTGGATGGGGAAATCCGATCCCTGAGTCATTCTTGGCCCTAGCGTGGCCAAAACGACTCAATAATAACCCACAGCAACCCAAAAACGTAAATGAACCCACATCAAACCAGAAAATCTTGGGGAAAACAACAGCCCCGATCTCAACATTGAGGCAACGGGAAATACACAGCCCGAAATGGGAGAGTATATCCGACTCTCCACCTGGATAGGGGAACATATACACAGACCACAAGGTCGGTATGAAAAACACACACACAGCCCAGAGCGTGCATGGATCATTCACAGCAAAATCGTCAATGAACCCACATCACCATTCCCCAACCACAACATTCACCCACATAGCAGAAATCGTGCCCCTGAGGCCGCTCTTCCAGCTCGTTGCATGAGGAAAACAACGAAGAATCCAAACCTGTGCATGAGGAGATGAGAGAACGACTGTCTCCACGTGAGGATGGACAAGAATGGAGAGAATGGGAGAGAAAATAATGGAATCCCTCTTTCCTACCCACATGAAGTGAAAGGTCCACTGGTGGAGTGTGCGTGTGGGCAAGGACTGACAGTCCTGCCACACACCACTACCCACCAATAACTGCCCCAAGCTAACAACAAAAGTTTAAATGTGGTAGTTGGATGATGAGACAAGGAAAGGTGAGTAAGTCAAAAGGGTTGGGTGACAACTAAATGGGTTTAACAGCTGACACATGGCTTTTCTCCATTGGCCCAAGGTTTAATAATTCCCCCTCCTTATCCTTAGGAAAATCATGCCCTTTTCATCATGGTTGCATTGACATAGATGGTTGGGGTTCATTTTAATTATAGTGCATATTTACATGATGCCGAAACTATAGTGTGCCGGATAGCACAATATACCATCGGCAATGATTTCAATCGTTGAACATAACACAACCAAATCGATGGTGGGGATTTTTCCCTTAGCTCCACACCACGATTAATTACAATATATACATCATGTACCTTTAATGCAAACGGGGTCAAAAAATCGGTGTGTTACAGGGATGCATGGAATCCGGACTACCATGATGCACTGACATCTGATGCTGACAATGGGCAGGTGGTAGGGGGCTGCCCGTACCTGTGAGAATTGGAAGATATTCTGGAAAGCACTATCCCACCAACTGACTTTATTAGTATACAAATGGCTCCCCTCAATTAACTCTTAAATGCACACAGTTTTCTCACCTCAAAATTCTCATGCATCAAATTTTTAAATGATGTCATCTCTACCGCCAAAGTGGGAAGAAAAAATCGAGGCTAGCGTCAGCAATCTGGAGCAACCGAGTCCGGTTGATCTCTTAATAATCGAATCTGACTATCATGTTGGATGAGGAATAAGAATAATATATATTAGATGATAGAATAAAAGATGATATGTTACAATAGTGGCCCTGCCTTAAATATGGCTTGGGCATTTGATGTTGAGGACATGCCTCAGTTCATAACCTAACTTACTTAACCCAATTATTAATTATTTAATTATTATTTTATTTTATATTTGTTACATTTCCACTCCCTTTAAGGAAGCTTTGTCCTCAAAGCTTAAGTATTTTCCTAGTGTCGTTCTTCATTGTGACTCATTGTCGGTATTAGAATCAGACAAGGTCTCTTGTGCAGAGACTTGCACTTCCTTTACATTGATGATTTTGCACTATATTGTCTCATTGTTCATACATTTATGACTAGGGGTCCAGTCATCACTACATCGGCAACATATGTTTTTCTTCTTTTTTCTATTATCAGAGTAACTATTAGATGACTTCGATCTATTTTCCATTTCATAGGCATATCATTGAGGTTTGTGGCATTGATGACCAGGTGACCAAGTATCTGCACAGTACCTACATTGTGTCTCTTTTTCTTGCCAATAATGGTTATCGCCTCTTGTTTTAATTCCTTCCAATTTGTGTTCTGCGGCTTTTTCTTTATGTCTTGCTACTTCTACATTAGGTATGTCATGCAAATTTAACTCTTTTTGGAGGTATGGTTTAAGACCTCCTAAATAGGTTTCGATTCTTTGCTTGTCAGACAACCCAAATACTCATGTTGATAAGGATTCCCACTAATGTCTGAATTCATCAATGCTTCCAACCTGTTGTAATCTGGTAAGTTTACTAAAAAATTCATCTTCTTTGATTCCTTGAAACCTATTAAAAAAATCATTTTTGATCAATGATCCAGATGGAGATCGGTGGCCACCCACCTATTCCACTGGCTCAAAACAATTGTCCATTGTGGTAGTTTCCTAGTTATGTTTCTGCAATTTTTTGAGTCCTAAACTTTTGGGGCTGTTTTGAGGCCCTAAACGATGTTTTTTGGAGATTTGGGGCCAAATGGTTTCATCTTCAACGAGCAGTCGGTTCGGGGATGCAACTCCCTTTAAGGTACAAGTTAACTTTGATATTCCTTTATTTCAAGGCAATATTGATGCAGATGCCCTGGATAATTGGTTGAATGTTCTAGAAGGATATTTCTCTGTCCACAATTTTTTTGACAGAGAAAATATCACCTTTGCGCTCATTAAGGCAGTCCCCCATGTCCAAAATTGGTGGGGTACTTATTGTGAGCAAAACTCATTAGACGAGTCTGGAATGTTTGAAACAAATCCCACTTGGGCCTCTTTCATAGATGTTATTAGGGAACAGCATTACCCTGTGGGAAACTATGATGACCAGTACACAAAATGGACCATTTTGCATCAAGAAATGGACCAGACGGTGTCGGAGTACACCAACAAATTTCATACCCTACGGACAAAGCTGAGTATCAAAGACTACGAGTGGCACCTAATCCTGAAATATTGCAGTGGTCTGCATCGGTACATCCGAATTGAGATGGACTTCCTCGACATCTCTTCACTTGGATCTGCCTATCGGTATGCTGTCAAAATCGAGGAGAAATTTCAACAAAAGAACAAGCGAGACTCTGGACCTGCGAATCCACCGTAGAAGCAAGGCAAGGGAAACCCTAGCCCGTAGAACACAGCAAAAGAAAATGACAACCAGTCCCCACCACAAGCAAAGAAGGGAGATCGAAAGACAAAGAAGGACACTAGTAAGTGGTGTGAATTTCATAAAATCCCTTGGCACAACACTGATGAATGTCGCTCAAAGCAGTCATTAGTGGGCGAGATCAAATCTTCAGAATCAAATCCTGATTCCGATTCTGAACCCAATGCCACAGCCCCACACAATGGGAGTTATATAATTTATGCAGACCCCACTTCCACTGTTGCTACTGCACAAATTCAACTAGAGGATCCTAAAGATTCAGAGGCAGAGGAGCGCCTCTTCCACTCACAGATGTGGGTAAAGGGAATGCCTCTACATTTTGTTGTTGACAATGGTAGCCAAAAGAACCTGATTTCAGCAGAATTTGTCAAGAGATTGGAGCTTCTGACAACACCACACCCGCAACCTTATAGCATCGGTTGGCTAATCCAAGGATGACGTATTCGCATTACTCAACAATGCCTCCTGCCATATGGCATCAAGCCTTTCAAAGATGAGGTACTGTGTGATGTGGCCCCACTTGAAGTATGTGATGTTCTTTTAGGACAACCATATATGTGGAAGCGTCATGATGTATATGAGTCACGGCCTCGTAGTGTCATTGTCACTTTGGGAGGACAAATCTACTGAATCCCACAGACAGTTGCACCTACTACAGTCTCACAGGGTAGGAAGATAAGCTCCCACACCAGAAAATTATTCCTCTTCACAATTGCGTCTGAAGGAGAACATAAGATCACAGAGACCTCCACACCCTCTGCACAGGGTGTCTCTGCTCATCAGACACAAGAAGAAGATAGAGCCATTGTTTCCTCATCTATCCGAGTACCTCTACAATGCAAGGCCACGCATTCAAGGTGCTCCTCCAAAAACAAATTTTCCAGACAACAATTACAACCCTCTCGGGATGCCAAAGAAAAAAAGCCTCTTCACTTCAACAAATGTCGCACCAGGAGATCAACTCAACACACAGTTCGAGAGATGATATGGGATTCGCAGTGGAAACCATTTCTTCCTAAGGAGGGAGGATTGATCCAGATGGAGATCGGTGGCCACCCACCTATTCCACTGGCTCAAAACAACTGTCCATTGTGGTAGTTTCCTAGTTATGTTTCTGCAATTTTTCGAGTCCTAAACTTCTAGGGCCGTTTTGAGGCCCTAAACGATGTTTTTTAGAGATTCGGGGCCAAATGGTTGCCATCAGCATGCATTTGGTTAACCAAAAGTTGTAAAGCTTAGATAGAAATTTCCAATGATCTATCGAATGCCCAAATCGGAGATCGTATGCAAAAGTTATGACCCCGAGAAGTTGACTGTTCAACTTACCACCTTGGGGCCGCAAACTTTATGACGGTTCATCTTCTAGGGTAACATTTTGGAATTTTTGGTTTCTCACCTCATTCTTATTATAAATAGGCCCCTTTGGCCTCATTCTATATTCAGCTTGGCACGGATGAGTGTAGCAGCCACATCTCTTCTCAAAGATAGCTACCACCATTCTAGCAATTGTATTACAGTCTGTTCTATTTCAGCAATTTAATAGAATATTTGTTTACTGTATCTGTTATCTTTGCAAAATGTCTATAATTATGGCTCTGTATTTGTTCTTTCATTTCGTTCACGCATAAATCCGGATCAATCAAGTTCCAGGTGTAGGTAAAATTATCTCTCTTCCACCATAAGTACCAATTATAAGCGTACCCTTCCATATGCATTGACGCATATTTCACCTTTTGCTCATCAAATTGAATATTGTAAATGTCGAAGTATTCTTCTGCTTTGTTTATCCAAGCAATGCATTGGTCTTCACTCCCATTATATTTCGACAACTCTATTTTTGCCTTAGGTGGGTACACTTTGTGAGGATGATATTGATTTCCTTTTGCCTTACGGTTTGATGGTGGCTTAGAACTACTGGACGATGAAAGTGACATATTTGAACTGCTTCGTTGTTGGCGGTGATTTTTAGCCTTTTTATTCTCTTCTATCTTACTAATAGAATATATTTTGTTGTTTAATCGTGCCTCCATATTTGGCAGTACTTTTGTTTCTATCTCTTGCTTAAGCGTCGCATTTTTAATCTTTATTTCTTTTTGCAACTCTTCTTGATTATTTGCGAGTGTTTCCTGGGTGGCAACATGAAATGAGGCATCTAACATGTCTGGACTGCTGACTTGGCTCAGACTAGGTATGAGCTTTTGTAACATCTCGATTAATGTATTATGGTTCTGCGTCATGGTGCTCATGTTATGTGTTAAGGTGTTTATGTTTTGAGTCATGGTACTCATTTTGTCATCCAGGCCTTTTTTTTTTTCTCTCAAGATGTCAAATTTTTCATCCATCCTTCTTTCTAGTACCAAAAAAAGCTCGTCTTTGAGTACTGCATTGTTATTTTGCATCTCTTCCTCCGAGCTTTTTTGGTTAGCGACAAGGGACTTGATGTCCCTCTCCATTTTTTCGATTTGCTCTTTTAGCTCCGCCATGGATTTGGACCTTGTATGCAAAGGTGTGTATTTCAACACTATTTTGGCTTTTAAGATAAAATTTGAATAATAATATATTAATTAATTAATTAATTAATATTATTATTAATATTATTATTTTTCATAAACTATATAATATTTTGTATATAGTTTTTTTTAAAACAAATATTATAATATTATTTATATTATAATAAATATAATATTTGATTTTTTTTAAATATATTATTATAAATATATTATATTACAATATCTTTGAAATAATATATTATATCATATTATATTACAATTTATAATATATTGTTCTGTTTTATTTTTGCAGGTCATCGTGGAGATGGGAACGACAACACGTGAAAGCAGTGCAAGTGCGGGATGGTGAGGAGGTCGGGAGGCAGAGCCGAAGGAGATATGGATGGGGAAAAGGAGAGAGAAAACCGACGAAGCAACAGTCGTGGGACGTGAGCAGGGCTGGCGTGGGGGCATGAGCAGGGCTGGCATGGGGGCACGCAGTAGAGATGATGGAATAAGAATAATATATATTAGATGATATGTTACAATAGTGGCCCTGCCTTAAATATGGCTTGGGCATTTGATGTTGAGGAGACGCCTCATTTCATAACCTAACTTAGTTAACCTAATTATTAATTATTTTATTTTATATTTGTTACACAATACCAACAAACATTCAAATAAATGTGTTTTTTTTAATTACAATCAATATAAAAAGTTTACAAACTTTAGAAAAATGAAAAACATTTCCCATATTCAAGTGAATTAATACAAATGAGCAATTCATATATATCACCTACAGTGACATAATAAGAACAATATGGACTAACATTAATAAAATGTTAATAATAATAATATTGTTATTAAAAGTAACATTATTAATAACATTATTAACTTTATTAAATTGTCTTTATTAATAAATGTTATTAATAATATCAATACCATTAATAAAAGTAAGAGCATTAATAACATTATTAACTTTATTAATTTTATTAATAAAGTCAATAATATTAACTTTGAAAACACTAGCCATAATAATGTTAACATTAACATTAATGCTAGCATTTATATTAACATTGAGAATAACAATTATAACATTATTATCAACATTATTAGTGTTATACAATAATAACAACAAAGTCAACCATGGTCAAGCATAGTCAACCATGGTCAACCATCGCAAAGCATGGAAAAAAGTCAACTATAGTCAACCATAGTCAAGCACACCATGATCAACCATGGTGAACCATAGTCACACAAGTCCAACCATGATCAAGCAAAGTCTACCATGGTCAACTAAGGTCAAGCAAAGACAACCATGGTCAAGCAAAGTTAAGCCAAGTCAACCAATCAAGCAAATTCAATCAAAGTCAAAAAAGTCAATCATTTTAGAGCAAAGTCGATCATCGTCAAGCAAATTCATCCATGTTCACCCATGTCTAAGCAAAATCAACCATGGTCAATCAAAGTCAACTAAGCTCAAGCAAAGTCAACCAAAATCAAGCAAAGTCAAGCAAATGCAAGCAAAGTCAAGTCAAGGAAAGCAAAGTCAACCAAGTGAAGCAAAGGCAACCATGGTCAACCAACGGTCAGGAATAGTCGACCATGGTCAATCAAAGTCAAGCAAAGTTTACCATGGTAAGGCATAGTCAACCATAGTTAAGTAAAGTCAACCATGGTCAAGCAAAATCAACCATGTTTAATGAAAGTCAAACAAAGACAACCATAGTCAATCATACTCAAGCAAAGCCAACCATGGTCAACCATTGTCAACCAAAGAGAACAACGGTTGTCAACCAAAGACAACAATGGTTAGCCAAAGTCAACCATGGTTAATAGTTGTCAAGCATACCCAACCAAGGTCAAGTAAAGACAACCATGGTCAACCATGGTCAAGCATGATCAAGTAAAATCAACCATGGTCAACTGTTTTCATCCATGGTCAAGCAAATTCAACCATGGTCAAACATGGTAAAGCAAAGCCATCCATCGTCAAGCTAAGTTAACCATGGTCAGGCTAAGTCAACCATGGTCAAGCAAAGTGAAGCATATTATAACACATCAACCATAGTCAACCATAGTGAACCATGGTCAACCAAAGTCAAGTAAAGTTAACCAATGTGAACCATGGTCAACCAAAGTCAAGCATATTCAACCATAGTGAACCATAGTTAACTAGTAGTAAATTATATCCAAAATAAAGCAACCATAATCAACTGTGGAAAACCCAATTCAATCATGTTTGACCATCCTCAACCATAGTCAACCATGGTTAATCGAAGTCAACCAAAGTCTCCCATAGTCAACCATAATCAATTACTAAACCAAAGTTAGTCATAGGAAACAAGCTCAACCATACTAAATAATGGTCAACCAAAGTCCTCCCTAATCAGCCATAGTTAAACAGACTCCACCATGGTCATCCAGAAGTTAGTTAAGGATAAAATAAGTCAACCATAGTGAACCATTGTTAACTAAAGTCAACTGAATTCAACCATGGTCGACCATGGTTAACCCTAGTTAATAATAGTGAACCCTTGTCAACCATAGTCGACCATAGTAAATTATTCAACCAAAGTCAACCATAGTTAAATAACGATAACCATGGCTAACCATGGTCAAGTAAAATCAACCAAAGTGAACCATATTCAACAAATATCATCCAAATGAAACAAAGAAAGCCATAGGTTACAAAAGTCAACCATAACCAAACAAATTCAACAAAAGTTAAAAGTCGAACAAGGTCAACCAATAGTCAATTATGGCCAAACAAATTTAACCATATTCAATTAGTCCACCATAGACAATTATTGTTAAACCGATTCAACCATAGTTAACCAAAGTCAACTAATGTCAACCAAAGTCTTCCAAAGCTGACTATAGTCAATAATAGTTAATTATTGTTAAGAATAGTCAAAAGTCAAACAAGGTTAATCAATGGTTAATTATGGAAAAAAATTGAACTATACTCAATTATGGTTATCCATAACTAACCAAATTCATCTAAAGTTAACTAAAGTCAATGCAATTCAACCATAGTAAACCAAATTCAATGCGAGCAAGCCAAAGTCAAGCATGGCCAATAAAGCTCAAGTAAATTCAACCACAATCAACAATGGTCAAGAAAGATCAAGCAAAGTTAACCATGGTCAATTGTGTTCATCCATGGTCAAACAAAGTCAACGACGGTCAACTATAGTAAAACAAAGTCAACCATATTCAAGCAATGTCAACCATGGCCAAGCATAATTAATCATAGTTAACCATAATCAACCGTAGCCAACCATGGTCAAGCAAAATCAAGCATAGTCAACCATGGTTAAGCAAATTTAACCATAGTAAAACATATTCAACCCTAGCCAAGAAAATCTAACCATTATCATCCATGATCAAGCAAAGTTGAGCATGGTTAATAAAATTCAATCATAGTCAAACAAAGTCAACCCTGGTCAAGCAGTCAACCATTGAAAAGCAAAGTCATCCATGGTCAACCAAATTCAACCATGGTAAACCAAATTCAACTGTGATTAACCAAAGTCAACCATGGTTAAATAAAGTCAGCAAAAAAATCAACCAAATCAAACCATGGTCAACCAAAGTAAACAATGGTTAACCAAATACAACTAAAGTCAACCATGGACAACCATAGGAAACCGTTATCAAACATAGTTAACCATGGTCAACCAAAGTCAACCATATTTAATCATGGTTAATCAAAGTCAACCATAGTAGGCCATATTAAACCAAATTCAACAATAGTAAAATAATCATGGAATTATAAACAACCATATGATTTAAAGTCAACCCTTATATGGCCCATAATTAAGCTAACAACTCAAACATATGATATTGAAATGGACCAAAGTTAACCATCTCTAACCATGGTCAACCTTAATCAACCATGATTAGTCATAGTCGACCATGGTCATTCAAAGCCAACCAAATTCATTCAAATCTAACTGGAGTCAACCTTTGTTAACTCAAGTCAACCAAAGTCGTAAGTTAAACAAGGTCAACCAATAGTCAATTATAGCTAAACAAATTCAACCATAGTCAAACATAGTCACCATGGTCAACCATATTCAATTAGGCATCCATAGTCAACCATTTTCAAAGTTAAACACATTCCTAACCAATAATCAATTGCAACTAAACAAAGTCACCCATATCTAGCCATAACCAACCATGGGAAATCATAGTCAACCATAGCCAATTATTCAACCAAAATCAACCACATTCAAATAAATTCAATTATAATCAACCATATTCAACCAAAGTTAATTATGGCCAGCCAAAGTCACCCATAGTTGACAAAATTCAACCATAATCAACTAGTTATCCAAGGTCAATCATAATCAAAGAAATTAAACCATAATCAACTAAGGAGAGTTGAAGTCAACCATATTCAACCATATTACACCATGGTAATCCAATAGTGAATTATAGCCAAACTAAGGCAATTATAGTCAATTGTTGAAGACCAAAGTCAAACGTGGTTGACCACAGTTAGCCATATTCAACCATGGTTAATCGAGGTCAAGAAAGTCACACATAGTCACCCATTGTCAACCATATTCAACTATGGTTAATCAAAGTCAACCAAAGTCATTAATAGTCAACCATTTTCAACCATAAGAAATTAATAAACGAAAGTTATCCATAGTGAAACAAATTGAACCATAGTCAACAATGCTCAACCAAGGTCATCCCTAGTCAACCATACTAAACCATATTCCGTCATGGTCAACTAGAAGTCAATTATGGCAAAAAAAACTAAACCATAGTGAACCATGGCCAACCAAAGTCAAATAATTTCCACCATGGTCACCCATCGTAAACCATAGTCAACCATGGTCAACCATAGGCAACCACAGTGAATTTGTTAACCAAATTCAACCACAATAAATCAAAACTAGCTATAGTTAACCATGGTGAACCAAAGTCAACCATATTTAACAAAAATATCCATAATCAAATAAATTCAACTATAGGCTACAAAACTCAACCACAACAAGAGTTAAAATTTGAACAAGGCTAATTAATAGTCAATTGTGGTCGAATGAAGTGATCCGCAGTCAACCATATTCAATTATTCCACCCAAGGAAATCATAGTCAACCAAAGTAAACTAAAATCAACTAATTTCTAACATAGTTTCCTAAATTCAACAATATTCAACCATTGTTAACCACAATCAAAATTCTAACAAGATTAGCCAATAGTTAATTGTGCAAAACAAAGTCAACTATTCCCATGTATGGCTAGCCATAGTCAACCAAGGTCAAATCAAGTCAACAAAAGTCAACCATGGTAAAACAAATTCAACCCAAGCAAGCCAAAGACAACCATGGGAAACCATTGTCAACCAAAATCAACCACGGTAAGCCATAGTCAACTAAAGTAAACTAAAATCAGTTAAATTCATGATAATCATTAGTCCACCAAAGGAAACCATATTCAACCAAAGTAAACTAAAATCAACTAAATTCTACCATAGTTTCCTAAAGTCAACAATATTCAACCATTGTTAACCATAGTCAAAAGTCTAACAAGGTTAGCCAATAGTTAATTGTGCAAAACAAAGTCAACTATACCCATGCATGGCTAGCCATAGTCAATCAAGGTCAAATAAAGTCATCTAAAGGCAACAAAATTCAACCCAAGCAAGCCAAAGACAACCATGGTAAACCATTATCAACCAAACTCAACCATGGTAAGCCATAGTCAAATATGGTCAACCAATTGCCAAGCATATTCAACGAGGTCAAGTAACAATTTACCATGGTCAACCAATAAAAAACCAATATTCAAGCATACTTAACCAATATCAACCATGGTCATCCATTGTCAACCAAACTCAACCATAATCAACCATGGTCATCCATTGTCAACCAAACTCAACCATAATCAACCTTGGTCAACTATAATTAACCATAGTCAACGAATGGTCAACAAATAGTCAACATATAATCAACTAATAGTCAACCAATGGTTAACCACAATTAACCATTGTCGACCAAAAGTCAACCATGGTCAACCAAAATTCAACCAATGGTTGACCACATTTAACCAGAGTCAACCAATGGTCAACCAATTGATTGATAATTGGTCAACCATTAGTCAACCAATGTTAACCATTGGTCAACCAATTCATCATCCATTGCTCAACCAGTAGTTAACCAATGGTTAAGCAATAGTCAACCATGGTCAACCAATAATCAACCATGGTCAACCAATAGTCAACTATCGTAAAACAATCGTCAGTAATAGTTAAGCATGGTCAAACAATCTCAAGCAGTATCAACCATGGTAAACCAATGGTTAAACATTGGTCAACCATTGGTAAACAAATGGTAAACTGATGCTCAACCACTATTCATTGACCATTTATCAACCATCGTCAATAATGGTTCACTATGGTTAACTCAGATATTAATGTTGACTTTGGTTGACCATGGTTGATTTTGGTCATCCATACTCAACTAAGGTCATCCAAAGTCAACGAAATTCAAATTCAAATCAAATTATTATTATTAATATTATTATTACAAGCATAGATCCATCTTAAACCCAGACATATCAAGCACCAAAAAGGGATCCAATTACCTAAGGTATAATTTTTTTATATTAACTTTATACACATTCAAAAAACAATTACAGCCAATGAATAATAATGATGATTAAATTAACTTAATTTATATGTAATTTTCATCAAATAATTTTTATTAAAACATATGTAAATTTATTTAAGCCAGCATGCTTTAGTATGTCTCGTTACATAATGTTATGTGACAACATCTCCCCCATGCTAATTTTTTATTTTAATATTATTTATTTTATTTTATTAGTAGAGCACCTTGCTACTCTCGGTGCAATTATTATTATTATTATTATTATTATTATTATATTAAATACATCATCTTATAATTTTATATAAATACTCACCAATATAACAATAATAATAGAAATTATTATAATAATAATAGTTAAAATAATATATAATAATTATTACAATAATAACTCGGTGGGCTAGTTGAAGTGGTTGAGTGATGTAAGTTGTTAGCAGAAGGTCTCAAGGTCAAATCCCTGGGTGGCTATGCATTGCTATATAAGGGCCTCACTTGATGTCCCCACCGAGTTAGGCTCTGTAACAACCAAAGCCGATAGGGTGAGGCCCCTTCGGATGGGCCCCGTATGATTTCTTCACATGGATGTAGCTACCCTTCTTCGATGTTGGGAACCACATTACAAAAAATAATTATTACAATAAAATATTAATAATAATAATAAACTTAATAATAATAATAATAGCAATAATAGTAATAAATGAATATAATAAGGATTTGTGAATTATTATTATTATTAAATGTTTTATTATTTCTTAATTAATTATATTGTAATAATTGTTTTCTTAATATCAAAATTTATGATTATTATTATTGTTTTATATCAAAATTATTAATTTTATAATAAATTTATTTGTATTATATCTGTAATAATACAAATTTTTTTTTTTTTTTATAAGACCTTTTTGTTATTACAATTATAATAATAATAACTCATCAATTCTCCCTGGAACGCCGATCGTCAACTAGCAAACCATATTATCAATAATATGTCTTATATACGTGGATCGTCGTATATCAACAATGGTCATTCATTTAAGTTTGTTGATATACATTCATCGACATATATAAGGCGTATTATTGATAATATGGCTTGCTAGTGTTATTGAAAAATATAGCCATGGATGCAAATATGTAATTGTAGCTAGGAAATGTAGATGCTTTCTAGTCACGCAGACATATTACAGTTTACATTTTCACATGTAGTGTAGTTGACTGTGTGTATTGTTACAAGTATCAACTTATGGCGCAAATCACAATGTGTAAAGATTTGAAGCACTTGATTTATTATTGCTTTAACATTAGGCCTATTAGGAAAGGACCTGGATATGGATTTTGGGTTGTGATGTAGGGAGTATGGTTTTTTTTCCTATGCGGTATAGTACCAATGCTAGAAAGGTGACTTGGAAACTTGCTTGTGCGACAATTTGAAGGTCATCATTCAAACGGAGTGGTAAAAGTTGTGACCACACAAAGGGTTGAAAGTCATTTTGACTTTGGATATTTGAGAAACTATCATGCACAATGTTATTGACACAATGCCAAGCAATTTTTTTTTCTCTTTGAAAACTAGGAGGAAAGGGCAGTTTCTGTAGTTTGGAATGCATCAATTATACTGAAATAGTTTAGATGCGTAATAGTAAATAGGCCTATGTTAATCAATTATGTATGTGTTTATCCTTTGATGGGAACAACTATTTTTCCTATGTTCCATGTTTACTTTGCCGTGTTGAGCACTCATTTCCTTTTGCTTTGAATTTTCTGCATCCTTATTTCTTCCTCTGTTTTTTTTTTATGTTATGCAATTTCTGAGTTTCTAAATGATAATTTTACTTAATCATCTGATATATTTGGTCATACTATGACAAAGTGCATCAAGTAGCAGAAAGATAGATCACACCATTTAGCAGCATTTGAGTGAAGACCGGCGTTGTTGGAAGGTGAACATCCCTTAGAAGGTACATGTTGTCGCATACCTTTCAATTAATCATGACAATTTGACTTTTGTATTCCTTTATGTTTTATGTTATATCTTCCTTGAGAGGATTCCTTGATGTCACTTATTCTTCCACCGGGTTGGTGGGTGTCTATTTCATATCAAAAAGTGATTTATGGGGAGGCCTTTTTAACATGACATCGCTATTGCAAGCCCCTCCTATGTTGTTTGTTTCTTGTAGAACAAACTAAATTTTGCTTGTTGCTAGTAGAATGAAATTTAAGGGTCATAGAACAAGAAATCATGGCATCTCCATTTTCATTCTTCCTAAGGAAGGATCATTGGTAATACACTAAGAGTGTCCTTTTGACTCTATTCCTATTCTAAATCAAATCGCAATTCGAATAGGGATAGGAGGAAGTGGAAGTAGAAAACTAAAATAACTACTCTGGTACTCTAGGTCTCCTGGCCTACTAGTTCCAATAGAGAATATGATTCTTTGTTATGTAAAATAAAAAGTGTTACAGGTATAAACTAACTGAGAGGGGGGGTGAATCAGTTAGTAAAGATTTTTCAGAAAAAATACCTCTTTTAACTTAGACTCAATAAACTTTATGGCAGTCAATCTTTGCTATGAATTCAGAGTTATAAATATAAGAGCATATAACATAAAGCATAGCATTCAATCACAACATTTAATCACATTTATGATACACAGATATTTCACGAAGAAACCCATAAGGGAAAAACCTCTTCTTCTTATGATGTCAAAGGCTTCAATGGCTGCACATCATTTCTTATTTGAGCACCATCTCAAGGAGGCTGCAACCTCTAAATGCAAGCACTAACTTGCCAAGAGCACCAACTCTCATTGTAACCCAGCACCAACTGGGTGAAGACACCAATCTTCAATTTCTACCAGCACCCACTTGCAGACAGAGACATAAAGTCTCCCCTAGCACCTCCCTACCTCCCTTATTTGCTAGACTTTCCAATAGAATCAAAATTCAATAATACAAATATGTCTCTGCTTACCAAACCACTCTACTCTATTCAACATCGGCTCTCTACTCCTTTGTTCTATTCAACTGTTCAGCACATTCTTTAGTTCCTCTGCTCTTCTTCTCTGCTCATTCAGTATCAGTTTTCTGCCCCTCATCACAATTGTTTCTGCTCAATATATATATATCATCTTCTAAGTTCATTTCTCTCTTAGGTTCATCGAAACAACATTCTCAAACCGTTCCAGAACCGGTTCAGCTTCAGCATCCTCAAATCGTTACAGAAATGGTTCAGCTTCAGCATCCTCAAACCGTTACAGAAATGGTTTAGCTTCAGCATCCTCAAACCGTTACAGAAATGGTTCAGCTTCAAAAACCTCTGTACACATCCTTACTCTTCAAATCATCATTACCAGCAGTTACTAAACAGTTCGCATTTCAGGTTCATCATAACTGTTAATCCGCCTGCTCAAATACTCTTCGAATCCTCAACTGTATCGGGCTCTTCGTATTCCTCTTCAAAGGTTATACTGAAGCAGTGGATGAACATTCATTTTGGTTTCGATACTTTTCTCCGTTACAGTTCGTTTCACATCGGATGACTTTTGGTTTTTTGCATCAGAGCTTTTTATCATTTCTTTTTCCATCGTTGCAGAAGGAAAACTGCTTCCTCTTCCGATCAGTGCTTTGGCCGTTCGTCGTTGCGGACCCATTTGTTATTTCCATCAGTCGTGGGCTTCCGCCCTTGCGGCTGCAGGAAGCCTTTTCCTTCCGGTCGTTTAACACTCGCCATTGCGGAAGGTCGCGCCCTTTGCGCTTCTGCCGTTGCGGCTGCCGAAAGCATCAACTTGTCCGAAGCTTAAAGAGCTCCGACTGCCGATGTGTGTTAACCTTTCCATCGCGTGTCCGAAGCCTATTCTCTTCCGCCGTTGCGGCTAGGGAAGCCTTTTCCCTTCCGATGTCAAAGTCCTCCGATCTCCAATTAAGATTTTCCCACCCGCATCACTTGTCTCTAACCTTTTCGCTTCCGTCGTTGCGGCTCCCAAAGTGGTTAGGCCTCCGAAGTGCAAAGCGATCTGATCTTC
>LPNX010860897.1:0-26290 GCA_001517045.1 Pseudotsuga menziesii | reverse complement strand
CAACAATCTCCCCCTTTGACATTGATGGCAATATCTCATTCAACTGATCACATTTCTCCCCCTTTGACATCAAGGACAAAGGATAAACCTGGGCAGATATGGTATCTCTGATGACTAGTCTGACAAGATGCTATAAGAAAATGAACTGCCATTCCATACTGTAAACAAAATTAAGATATACAATAAACACAGACTCCCCCTAACATAGTGCATGAGTTACTAAGACAAGGACTGAACACCTAGCTTCTGACGTAGATATTCAAACTGAGTTGTGGGTAAAGGCTTAGTAAAAATATTAGCAATCTGTTTGGTAGAAGGAATATAATGCAACAACACCGCTTAAGTAGCCACTTGTTCGCACAAGAAATGGTACTTTATGGGGATGTGTTTAGTTTTGGAATGAAGAACAGGATTCTTGGAAACACTAGTAGCACTAGTATTGTCACAGTGAATGGGAATAGGCTCAGAATACTTTACATCTAGATCAGCAAGAGATTGAACCATCCATAAAATTTGAGTACAGCAAGTAGCAGCAGCTATGTACTCTGCTTTAGTAGTGGTTAAAGAAATGGAACTTTGTTTTTTACTTAGCCAGGCAACCAAAGACTTTCCTAAGAAGAATGCTCCGCCACTTGTACTTTTTCTTTCATCTACACAATTAGCCCAATCTGCATCTGAATATGTTATTAGCTGAAAGTTCTGATTTCTGGGATACCACAGACCATAAGAGAGCGTATTTGAATATACGTTTCACAGCTAGTAGATGACTATGTTTAGGAGCAGCTTGAAACCTTCCTACCATCCCAACAGCATGCATGATATCAAGTCTTGATGCAGTAATATATAACAGGCTTCCTATCATAGATCTGTACATTTTTTGATCCACTTCAAGTGAAGAATCATCTTTGCTCAAGTTGCAGCCACTGACCATGGGTGTACTCACAGGTGTGGAGTCTTCCATTCGAAACTTCTTTAACATCTCCTTTAGATACTTTTCTTGAGAAAGAAACATACCTCCAGGTTTCTGACTGATTTGAAGACCAAGGAAATAGGACAGCTCACCAATCATTGACATTTCAAACTCAGATTTCATAGAGTTAGCAAACCACTGAACAGAAAGATTATTAGTACAGCCAAAGATGATATCATCAACATAAACCAATACAATCTGTAAGTCATCACCTTTAGTTTTGATATATAAATTGTTGTCCACAGAACCTCTCTTGAAGCCTTTGTCTTGTAGATATTTGTCCAGTCTGGCATACCAGGCTCTAGGTGCTTTCTTCAACCCATACAAAGCCTTTTTCAGCTTGCATACATAGTCAGATTTATCTATGAGTGAAAAACCTTCAGGTTGCTCCACATACACTTCTTCTTCTAAATTTCCATTGAGAAATGCTGACTTGACATCCATCTGGTGTACTCTAAATCGTTTGTAACAAGCATAGGATAGAAACATTCTAATAGCCTCCATTCTTGCCACTGGGGAAAATGTTTCATCGAAGTCTTGTCCTTCAATCTGAGCATAACCTTTGCAAGCCAGTCTTGCTTTATTCCTTACAATCTGTCCCTGTTCATTTAATTTATTCTTATATACCCATTTGGATCCAATCGCATTCTTGTCTGATGGCCTAGGAACAAGTTCCCAGGTGCTATTCTTTTCAATCTGATCCAGCTCTTCATTCATGGCTGCTACCCCGTCTTTGTCTTTGCTGGCTTTATTAAAACATTGGGGCTCAATTGTAGAGAGAAGAGAAATATGAGACTGTTCAGATTCCTGCAAAATCTTCCTTCTAGTCTGAACACCTTTACTCTCATCACCAATGATTTGGCTTTCAGGGTGATTTTTTCTAATCATTCTGGAAGAAGATTGTATAGTGTGTTGTTCAGGTTTAGCTTCCTCATACTCTGATGATTCAGATTCTTCCTTCTGGGATTCTTGGACCTGTTCTTCTATCTCTTCATTTGTATCTTCCAAACATGAATCTTCATCATTTCTTTAACTGATATTTCCATGACAATCTTTATCTACTTTCACATCTATGCAATCTACTATTTTACGCAGCCTCTTGTTATAACACCTATAGCCTTTGCTTTTTGTAGCATATCCTAAAAAGATTCCTTCATCTACTCTGTCATCATACTTGCCCAAATTTTCATCATTATTCTTGATATAGCATTTACTCCCAAAAACTCTGAAATGTTTAATGGTTGTAGGTCTTCCAAACCATAAATGATATGTTGTTTTGTCACTGTTTGGTCTCAAATGAGCTTTGTTAAGAATGTGCATAGCTGTATGAATAGCTTCCACGCAGAAGCCTTGAGAAATATCCTTTTCCTTCATCATTGATCTGGCCATCTGTTGGACTGTTCTGTTTTGTCTTTCTACCACTCCATTTTGCTGAGGAGTTCCTGCAATTGTATATTCTTTCCTGATGCCATGCTCATCACAGAATTCTTTGAACTGTCTTGAACTGGACTCTCCTCCTCTGTCAGATCTGATAGCTTTAATCTTTCTTCCAGTCTGATTTTCAATCAGGGCTTTAAATGTCTTGAATTTAGCAAATGCTTCAGACTTCTCTTTAAGGAATGCAACCCATGTTAGTCTGGAATAGTCATCAATCACGAGCATGAAATAGTTCTCCTTACCTGTACCTTCTTTCCTTGATGGGCCACACAGATCCAGATGGACTAGTTGAAGAGGCTTATTTGTGGAAGGAACACTCTTTGACTTAAACTGTGTTCTGGTTAACTTCCCCATCTGACAAGGTTTACACACTTCATCACGTGGTTTAGATATTTCCGGAAAGTCCCTTACTGCTGCTCTATTTTTTAGTTTTATTAAATGATCAAAATGTAGATGTCCCAGTCTTTTGTGCCACAACCAGCTTTCATCATATTTGCTGAGATAACACTCTTCTTTTTCTTCTTTTAAAATGTAAACATTATTCTCAGTTCTTATTCCTTTGGAAACCAGTTTTCCTGAGGAAACATTTTTAATGTTACAATCTTTAGCAGTGAACACGACTTCACACTCTTTGTCACACATTTGACTCACACTGAGAAGGTTGTGCTTCAACCCATCTACAAATAACACATCTTGAGCCTTTCCTTTACCATTGCTAAGACTAACCATTCCCTTGCCTCTGATCTTTCCTAGTGCATTGTTTCCAAATGTTACATTCCCATATTTCTGCTCTGACATAGAAATAAACTTCTTTTTCTCTCCTAACATATGTTTCGAACATCCACTATCAATGTACCAAGGATTCTTCTGTTTCTGAACTGAGAGCACGAGATTACAATGAGAACTCTCTTTCTTCCTCCATACATTTCGTTCAGCTGTATATTTCATTTTTGGTTCTGTTTTGTTCTCTTTCAAGTTACATTCTGTAGCTTTATGCCCAAAGTTGTGACATATGTAACATTCTGTTTCGTTGTATAGAAGATCAAACGGGTTAGTATTTCTGTTTTGCGTTCTTCTTTTAACAGCTGATTGAGATACACGACCCAAATGATTATAGATTGATTGATGAATCATCTGTTTGTTATTCGACATCCTTCTCTGAATGTTTCTGAAATTGTAAAAACAATTGGCAGCCCTGTGCCCAAAGTTAGAACAACAGAAACAATAACCATTGAAGAACTTAACATACCTAACTCTTGGTGGATAATGTATTGAGTTATGATGCTCATAATTGTAATTCTGATCTGCATACTTGATTCTGTTATATGGCTCTTATTCATGAACTCTTGACTGTACCGATTTCCTATCTAGATCGGTATTCTCTTTCTTTTTATCACTCTTTGATCGATTTTCATTATTGTCTTTACATGCTTCAACATTTGTTTTTTTGGGGATTTCTTCCTGCTTGCTGTTCTAAAAATTAATCAAGTTTGATGATTCTTTGCTCTCTGAATCACTGTTTCTTGCACCTTGACCATAGCCTATACCAAGCTTAATCTAAGGTGACCTCTGTCTGTTTAGAATGTTATTTAGCTCTTCTGAAGCTTTGATACTAGAGATATTCTGATGATATAAGGCTTGAAATTTTTCTAAATCCTTCTTAACAATTACTACTTCTTTCTCTATATGTTCACATCTGGTGTTGCTTTCAGCTAGCTATTGTTTTAGAGCCTCTTCAATTTTCTTTGCCTCTTCCAGCTCTAGCTTTATTAGAGAGATATCTTTTCCATTGGTTTCATACTGGATTAATAGCTATTTTTGTTTTCTTTTCTTTATTCTTAGTCTATCAATCTCCTCTAGAGCACTCATCAGCTCTCCCTCCATGTCCACAATGGCATCTTCATCATTCATCTTTGTACAGCTCATCTCTAGATCCTCTACAGCCATAAGCATGAAATCATTCTCTTTATCTTCATGGGAGGATTCACTCTCTGAAGTTTTTGTGGATTCATCATCATTCACACGTAGACTTTTCTTCTTGTACTTGTTTTCTTTACTATACCTCTTCTTTAGAAATTTCTCTTCATCTGCAGAACTCTGTTCTTTCCTCATATGAGGGCATTTAGCAGCAAAGTGTCCTATTTTACCACAGTTAAAACATTTGAAAGGCTATTTGCCTTTGTATTTCCCTGACCCCGTTTTCAGTCTTCTCACAAATTTTGCTTCTATTTCATCTACATATGCCTCTGTACTCTTTTCAACTTTAAAAGAGGCTTCTCTGGATGGGTTTTGGTCTTTACTAATCCTCATTTCATAGGCTGTCAAAATTCCTAGTAATTGGTCAAGAGATAACTTTTTAAGATCACTCATTTCTTCTATAGCTGAGACTTTAGGGTTGAATCTATTAGGAAAACATCTCAGGATTTTATGAACAAGGAAGGTATCATCATCACTTATTTTTTCACCAAGAGCTCTCATAGCATTTACTAACTCATCAACTCTCAGGAAAAATTTACTAATACTTTCATCTTCATTCATTTTCAGTTGTTCAAATCTTAGTCTATGAGTCTGCAACTTGGCATCTTTAACTTTCTCATTTCCTTCATAGCTGCTAATAAGCTTATCCCACATTTCTTTGGTAGAATCAAGGTGCATTACTTTTACAAATTCAGTTTCAGCAAGACCACTTAGAATAGCATTCATTGCTTTTGCATTGAAAGTAAATTCTAGATTATCATCTTTGGATGCTAGCAAAACAGGTTTTGCATACCCAGTCTCTACTACTTCCCAAACATCAGCACCTAGGGACATTAAGTATGTTCTCATCCTAACCTTCCAGAAAGCAAAATTTTTACCATCAAATATGGGTGCTTTGTTTATTGATCCATCTTGACTAGCCATTTTAACTCTTCAGGATCTACCTTAACCAAAAGGAACGCTGCTCTGATACCAATTGTTACAGGTATAAACTAACTGAGAGGGGGGGTGAATCAGTTAGTAAATATTTTTTAGAAAAATACCTCTTTTAACTTAGACTCAATAAACTTTATGGCAGTCAATCTTTTCTATGAATTCAGAGTTATAAATATAAGAGCAGATAACATAAAGCACAGCATTCAATCACAACATTTAATCACATTTATGATACACAGATATTTCACGAGGAAACCCATAAGGGAAAAACCTCTTCTTCTTATGATGTCAAAGGCTTCAATGGCTGTACATCATTTCTTATTTGAGCACCGTCTCAAGGAGGCTGCAACCTCTGAATGCAAGCACTAACTTGCTGAGAGCACCAACTCTCACTGTAACCCAGCACCAACTAGGTGAAGACACCAATCTTCAATTTCTACAAGAACTCACTTCCCTACTTCCCTTATTTGCTAGACTTTCCAATAGAATCAAAATTCAATAATACAGATATGTCTCTGCTTACCAAACCACTCTACTCTGTTCAACATCAGCTCTCTGCTCCTCTGTTCTGTTCAACTGTTCAGCACATTCTTCAGTTCCTCTGCTCTGCTTCTCTGCTCATTCAGTATCAGTTTTCCGCCCCTCATCACAACTATTTCTTCTCAATATATTTATATCATCTTCTGAGTTCATTTCTCTCTCAGGTTCATCGAAACAACATTCTCAAACCATTCCAGAATCGGTTCAGCTTCAGCATCCTCAAATCGTTACAGAAATGGTTCAGCTTCAGCATCCTCAAACCGTTACAGAAATGGTTCAGCTTCAAAAACCTCTGTACACATCCTTACTCTTGAAATCATCATTACCAGTAGTTACTAAACGGTTCGCATTTCAGGTTCATCATAATTGTTAATCCGCCTGCTCGAATACTCTTCGAATCTTCAACTGTATCGGGCTCTTCGTATTCCTCTTCAAAGGTTATACTGAAGCAGCGGATGAACATTCATTTTGGTTTCGATACTTTTCTCCGTTACAATTCGTTTCACATCGGATGACTTTTGGTTTTTCGCATCAAAGCTTTTTATCATTTCTTTTTCCGTCGTTGCGGAAGGAAAACTGCTTCCTCTTCCGATCAGTGCTTTGGTCGTCCACCGTTGCGGACCCGTTTGTTATTTCCATCAGTCGTGGGCTTCTGCCCTTGCGGCTGTAGGAAGCCTTTTCCTTCTGGTCGTTTAACACTCGTCGTTGCGGAAGGTCGCGCCCTTTGCGCTTCCGCCATTGTGGCTACCGAAAGCATCAACTTGTCCGAAGCTTAAAGAGCTCCGACTACCAATGTGTGTTAACCTTTCCGTCGCATGTCCGAAGCCTGTTCTCTTCCGCCATTGTGGCTGGGGAATCCTTTTCCCTTCCGATGTAAACGTGCTCCAATCTCCGATTAAGCTTTTCCCGCCCGCATCACTTGTCTCTAACCTTTTCTCTTCCATCGTTACGGCTCCCAAAGTGGTTAGGCCTTCAAAGTGCAAAGAGATCCGATCTCCGATGTGCTTTGTGTGGCTGTATCCTTTTCTTCTTCCACCGTTGTGGCTAGGAAATCCGTTTGTCTTCCGATGTTAATACCTTCCGACTACCGATCGAGGATTTTCCCACCCGCGTTTCACCTGACTTTGGTGTGTTTCCTTACCATAATTACGGCTGGTAAATCCATTTGGCTTCCAATGTAAATCTCTTCCGACTTCTGATTAAGAGATTTCTCCATTGATACCTGTGTGCCTGCCTCTTTTTCAGTAGATTGCCACATCCATTTGACATCAGTTCCCCTTCTCTTTATAGCAGATTGCCATCAATGACAATACTTTAAGACTGAGCACTAGCTACCATCTACTAGTTCTGAACACACCACTCTGAATGATATTCCAACAAAAAGCATATTGGTGGAATAAGGTTGCTCATTATAATTGTGAACATATTCTAGATGGTGCAACTATGGACAAAATAGTCTATCATAAAAATCTAGGAAGGCTTACGTGTCTCTGCCTTAAAGTATATAAAATATTCTTCATTCTTCCCTACACTACATTGAATGGACAATTTGTAATGTTTTTGGTTTGTTTGTTATAAATGAGCATTACTTGGGGCTAGTGAATTTCAACCATTGGCTTAGAAACCACAACCTAGGGGCATCTAAGTTGTTAAAATCACCCAAGAATGATACTTGGCCTGGGCCACACCAACAATTAACATGGATGTATTTCCAATGTCTCCTCCCAACTAAGTCACCCCTAAGGGTATTGAACTTAGGTCTCCTTGCAAACGAAAACCACACTTTAACTGAGTCAGTTGTCGGTAATTAACGAGCAATTTATAATTTTTAAGATTGAAGAGGTTTATAAATTACTATTAATTATGTTGATTTAATAATGTTGAGTTTCTTCTGTCGGCCAAATAATCTTGTAAGTGTTTGCAACTTACAACATTTTTATTAAGTGGAAGCATAGCTCCTCAGCTTGTCCAAGTCAATGTAACAAATTGGCGAGAATCTCAATATAATAGCTTAATGAGAAATATACTTTCATTTGTGGTCAATTTGAGTTGCTTAGCATATCAACAACTTGTAGGGTGAGGTAAATAACTCCTTAATGCCTTAATAGTTCATGGCCCTATAACTTAATATTTCAGCGAGAGAAATAAAACAAGAAGGTTTAGTCTATGAAAACATAAGAGTTGGCAACATCATGTTACCAGAAGTTCAATTCAAAGAACAAACATACACATAGCACGATAAAGTGTACCAATGGCCACTTTCCCTACAATTGGCATCATCAACAAGTTTTTGAAAGAATCATGCAATGTAAGTTATTAATTCTCTCTTAATCCTTAAAAATTTAACAATGTTTCCAATAAATAATTGCAAGTAGTTGTAAAAAATAACTAATTCAATTATTATAAAAACACCATATTTACCTATCTATTTGTTGGAGAAGTGAGATGTATATTGAAGATGTACAGGTTGACGATGGCTCTGCATTACTTAAGTGGGCAATGGAGGGCCCATGAACTGTGTGAAAATGGTTCACATTCATAATGAAATAGAGTATGTAGAGATGTAGTTGATCTCCAATGCAAGTCTGAGCAATTAGGAGTTGGCCTAAACTTGTAGAGAGAAATAGTGGAACAAATATGAGCCTAAGAGCGAGATAATTATAGATATTTTCAATGTGGAGGATTCATATGGCAATGGGGAACTTGTGGATATGCTGAGAGGTTGGCTTGGTTTTAAGCTTCCTCATGCTCCATGGATGGCAGATGCAAGAAGGAAGAAATCATGTAAGATACATGAGGAGCACGAGTAGTCAATGGTTAATTAGTGGATGACACATCTCACATTAAATAATGGTGGGATTTAAATGCAGGTGATGTTTGTTTAGGGATACACCACTGGTCTCATAATAAGAGATGAAGTGTGTCATCCAACCATATTTTGGAAAATTCAATTAGAAATATATTATTTTAATCAAAACTTTGGTTATAATGCACATGTCAACGTAGTTGACAACTAATAGGTAGTAAAATATTAACCCAATGCAATATACACTACCTTTAGTAGGTATATTAATGATATTGATGCTCAATAAGCACCCAATAAGGTTTTTCTTGTGGGGATATGAACAATTGGTTATGATCCAAAGGCTCAAAATCTAACCACAATAACATTAAATGTTGCATTGTAAGGTTCTTATTGAATGCCTAATGATAACATCTTGAATATAAAAGCAATAATTATTATAAGTGCTTAGATTAAGGATAACATTCATCTAAAATAAAATAAAATGAGGCATTTGAATTTATATTTACATTGAAATGTCTTGTGATAGTAAAATATTGAAGTCATTGAAATGTGACAATGTCATATAATATTAAGGAAACCATATTTTAAACCTCTCAATATTGCAATGTTCAACATGATATTGAAGTCAATTTCTTAACGTGGCAATGTAATATAATATTACGATCACCCAAAATGCCACAATTTGACATTTTGTTGAAGTGAAAGTTTAANATCCTCCCTCATTGGACGGAGGAGGAGCAAAGTTAGCGTTGACTTTGCTCCTCCTCCGTCCGATGGAGGGAGTTTTGCTCCACAGCTAGCTCACTCCAAAGTTTAACGCCTCACTTTGACATGATTTTGGATTTAGCCTCTTAATGTTACAATGCACTATAATATTTTGTAAACTTTTTAATGTCGTTGTGACATAATATTTACGCGTGTCATGCTATGTCGATGTGAAATAACTTTCAATTGAATCTTTTAATGTTGCAATTTGACAGAATATTTTTATCAACTTTTTCATGTCACGATGTGAGATTGAATTTTATTTCTTCATGTCACAATGTTATATAATATTCAAGTTAATAGCTTAATGTCACAATGTGACATAATATTGAAGTCAATAACGTTGTCACAATTTGACATATTGTTGAAGTCAACTATTTATGTTATGTGTTTTGAAATATCTCAAAGTCAACCAAATTCAATCATTAACAACCAAAATAAACCATAGTCATGCATAGTCAACCATCACTAACCACAATCAACCAAAGTTAGCTTCATATTATTCACATATTAATGTTCCAATGTGACATTTGTTGAATTCAACCATATGATCAACTTCTTAATGTCACATGTGACTTTGTATTGAAATCACCCTTACAATTATCTATCTTGAAGTGTGGCAATGTCATATAATGTTGTAGTTAACTATATTATCAAGCTCTTATTGTCACAAAGTGACATAATACTCAATCCGACCTATAATGCGCCCATGATGAAATGCAATTCTGGTAATGTTAGTAATATGTCATAATTGATAAACATCACAATTATTTGAGATTACTCAACCAAAGTGAGGATAATAACAACGTGACATAACCTTTCATAAATGTGAGAATGTAACAACCATTTTTTTTCATTTCAAAAAGTGGCATAACCCTTGTGAATGTTGCAATGGGACACATCCATTTTAGGATACCTATAATGCGCCCATGATGAAATGCAATTTTGGTAATGCTGTAATATGTCATAATTGATAAACATCACAATTATTTGAGATTACTCAACCAAGGTGAGGATAATAACAACGTGACAACCTTTCATAAATGTTAGAATGTAACAACTATTTTTTTTCATTTCAAAAAGTGGCATAACCCTTGTGAATATTGCAATGGGACACATCCATTTGAGGATGCTTTGATGAATGTTTCAATGCAACATAAATTTTGCATAATAACTTTTGTCGAATGCCACAATGGGACGTAATCATTGATGAATTTCAAATAACCTAGTTAACCATTATGAAATATGCTCAACCATATACAACTGGTACACCATCGACAAACCATGGTCATCCATAGTCAAACCTTTCATAGTCAACTGTAGTCCAACCATACTCGTCCATAGTCAAACCATGGTCAACCATAGTCAATTACCATAATGTTACATAATATTGAAGTCAACCTCCTAAATTATTTCTCTTCAAATGTCTCAATGGTCATAATAATGAAGTCAACTCATAATAATGAAGTCAACTTTTTAATGGCATAATGTGAAAACCATTGTAAAATTATTATAAAATGTTATAATGTTTCATAACCATTGATATCAATAAACATTACAATGTGACATACATATAAAAACCCTAATAATTTCACATAACCATGATGAACACATAATTATTGATAAACATCACAATCCAACACAACCCTTAATTACTTTAATTAATTATAAGTTTATTATATTAAACCATTATCTTTAATTAAAATGGTGTGTATGAAATATATTTTGACTTTAATGCCATTCATAATTTTATTATGTCCCTATGATGACATAGTCACCATGGAGATATATTAATCCATCCATATGATATGCCAATATTTTCAAACCATCGGTTAAACAATGCAAAGACTAGTTTTATTTATGAGAATTTTTATTTTCTTACTTTCTATAGGTTCAACAAGGGTTACGTCAGCCTCATCAAATCGCATGGGGTTTCACTCACCACTTGTCCACCATGTTGTCATCTATTTCATTGTACAATAGTTTTGTTGATTCTGCAGATTTTGACATCTGGCCAGTTGTATGCTTTCATTTATCTCATTGTACAATAGTTTTGTTGATTCTGCATATTTTGACATCTGGCCAGTTGTATGCTTATTGAGAAGACTCATAGCCTATAGCTTTAACATGCATTTCAGTTAACCATTTAGGAGTTTATTTTTTTTTTTAAATGTATAAATAGGTTGTGCCATTGCATCATTTAATCATAGATTGGCAATAATTAAGAGTAATGTGAAATTTAAAAGTTCGCCTTTTCATTTTAAATTATGAAAAGACACAAAATGTTATTATCCCTATAGGCTGTAGCAGACAGAGTTATATTGAAATGGATAAGACCTTGACCATATATTAACAATGTTGTGACCAAAACTTTATACACTTAAAACATTATAAACATAAAATTCTACTTTTATAAACAAAATTAAATTGTAAAATTTAATACACAGATAAAAATTCCATTTTTATAAACATAATGAAATTGTAAAATTTAATACATAGATATGATTAATTTTTTGTTATTATTTTTGATAAAAAAATAATAACAAAATTTTATAATTAAATTTTAAAATTTAACACATATAATTAAACTTTTAAATTTTTAAATTTGTTTATATTTAATATTAATTATTTATATAAAATCGCATAAGATTAATTACTATAAAATATAAACCAATTATTAAATTAAATTTATATTTGAAAAACATTTATTTTTTTTAAATATTGAATTTAATATATAATTTTTGGATTGCCTTACTAAACTTTTAAAAAAATTGAACTAAGAATGCTTATACAAGCAAATGACCTACTTCTAACTTAGATCATATAGATCATTTTGTTAGAAGCATTTCCTAATTTCCAAAACGAAAAACTCAAGTTGTTAGAAGCATTTCCAAAATTCAAGTGGTAGAGACATAATTTCCAAGAGACCAATCATAATTCAAGGCAAAGACTCTTCGTTGCAATCCAAAATTATCATTATAATCAAAAGACCTTCAGTCATCTCAAATTCAAAACAAATACACAGCGTCTCGATCTTCACATAAATAAATATATGGATAAATGGAGGTCAACATAAACCCCATTAAGGAGGAGATACATAGCTATTATGATATAAAACCTACACAGAATCAAGATGAGTTTTACAAGATTTTCAAAACAATCCACGACACTTTGTAACACATCAAAACAATCCACAACACTTCTTGTAACACATATAAATAACTGACATAGATCTGCCATTATCCTAGATCCTTCTGCCATGATTGGTAGCAGGATCACCTCAACATTTCAGCCAGATCCAGACTCCATATTTGAATTTTAAATCAACAGAACCCCAGAAAAAGAAAACGCAATCTATCCTATCGAACAAAATGATCAATTACTATAGCTCACTGGAACTTTAGCTTCATCCTTGCTAACCTCATCAATCTGCTGCTCACGATCCTGCGCAGTTGCTTTTCCTCCATATCCAATCTTTGAGGAAATGGCATTCTTTGCAGTAGTAGCTGTCTCATAAATCTTTTGGGTATAACTTTTTCCTTCACCTTTATAATGTTCATCTGATTTTGTTAGGTTATCATCTTCATACTTTTCCATCATTTCATTCTCTTTCACCAAAGGATCTTCTTGTCTGCCATATCCAAGCTTGGAGGAAACTACACTATTGGCTGCAGAAGCTGTGTCATATATCTTGTCTGTCAAACTTTTTGCCCCTTCCTCATGAACTCCCTCATCAAGATCTGCAGACGCCAAATCTGTTTTCTTCTCGGCCTCCTCCTGCACAGTTTCTTGATGCTCGCCATATCCGAGCTTGGATGAAATCACATTCTTTGCTGCAGAAGCTGTGTCAAAGATCTTGTCTGTGTAACTTTTACCTTCTTCGTATGGTACCGTTCTATTCGGCTTATTGGGCGCCTCATCCACAGGTTCATGATTTTCAGTACCATATCCAAGCTTGGATGCAATAGCATTCTTTGCTGTAGAAGTCACTCCATAAATCTTTCCCGTGTAACTATTATCATTCTCGGCCTCTTCTTCATGATTTTCATTAGAATGCGGGCCTGTGCCACCCAAACCCGTTGCAATTTTATCCTTCAATCCCTGAGCCGCACCTATGGCCGTTCCAACCACAGAAGTGGCAGCCTCCAAGGCGACAGATTGGCCAGCATTTTCATTACCTTCTTCGCTGGGGACATCTTGGACTCTTAAATCCTGTGGTTCATGTGAAACAATGGAATCACTGTTAATGCCTGTGTCCCCAAGCTTATCCTCTTTATATTTGAACTCCAGTGGCCCAGATTTCTCCCAGTTTTCAAGGGCACCACTAGGATACCGATCGTTCAGAGTGGGATCCCCGGCTCGGACATCAGCGGCAACATCCCCTTTGTTAGTATCGAACCCGCAAACTACACCAGCTTGTTCAATCAGTTTCTCCATCGCAGGTTCTTCGACTCTAACTGGCTTCATGATTTCCTCAGTAAGCATACCAGATTTTGCAGAGGAATCGTTGTGCTGAATGCTCTCTATCCTCTTTATTTCATCTTTTACATGCAATGCATTATCTTGAGCTTCATTTCGCCTGTTGTGATTAGAAAGTTCATCAAATTCAATTGGAACGGCCGGGACATGAAGAACCGAATCGGTTTCTGCTGTGTGAGTAGTACCAATATCTGGATCACGAGCAGTGCTACTATAAGCAACCCCTGTCGACTGTAAAATCGGGGTGATTCCTGCCGATGGTTGATCTGTGATCATTAAATCATTAAATCAAGAAATTACAATATCTCAATGAAGTCAATGACGGAGAACATAAATTCAAAGTGTGCAGATCAGCCATAGAATATACCTGGAGCTGCAGGCACTTGCTCCTGTCGTCTCGCGATCTC
The DNA here is from genome assembly GCA_001517045.1 of Pseudotsuga menziesii. Taxonomy (NCBI): domain Eukaryota; kingdom Viridiplantae; phylum Streptophyta; class Pinopsida; order Pinales; family Pinaceae; genus Pseudotsuga; species Pseudotsuga menziesii. The sequence continues at coordinate 11,973 of LPNX010860897.1, read as the reverse complement.
TGCAGGCGATGAAGCTGCAACAACATTCGGATCGTAGGACGGCCATTGCAGTCCAGTTTTCGGGGCTTCCGGGTCCCTGGCGAGCTCAGTATCATCTAACAAAGTTTGAGCAGAAACTGCATCCAGACCCGGCGATACAGCCGATGTATGGGGCGCCACTGCAAGAAAAGAACACGGTGAGCAACATCAATCCTATTAAAGAACTAAACTCTTCAAATCTGCTATGGATTAAATCGAGCGGATTCAAATCATTTGAAAGTCCTGTAAGAACTCTTAAAGAATTTTAGAGATCAACAGGGGTGAATTAGAAAATTCTTACAAGGTCTGCTATGGATTAAATCGAGCGGATTGAAATCCCTTGCGTTTCTTTCCTCCTCCTCCTCTTCACTGTCATCGTCGTCTTCTTCTTCTCCTTCTTGTTCTTCAAAGTGATGGTGATCTTCTTGTTCTCTGAGCTCGTCTCCATGGCCATGATCGGGCTTCTTCTTCTTCTTCTTGATTAATTTTTTAGCTTTGTCTTTCACCTTCTGCAGCACCGATTTCTTCTGGTGATGATCACCGTCATCTTCACCATGGTGCTGATGATCGCTTATTTGTGTTGCTGTCGTATGAATCTCCGCAGGCGGCGATGGCCTTGGCCATGGCTGTTGCTGTTGCCGTTCATCAAATTCATCTACCCCAAAACAATTAAACAAATTTAGTGAAACCCTTATGACAACAGTTCTAATCAAGAAAGGGAGGGATTTGAAAGAAAACATGGAAACAGTACAGAAACATGATCATGAGCGTACAATCTACAGAGAAAGAGATGAGATTTAGAGGAATATGTGCAGGTACCGTGCTTGCTTTTCTCTGGCTTCAACGAGTTTTCAGATACTCTCATATCTGTGTATTGCGCCATTCCAAATTCTAGCTCTTGTGAAGTCTTGGCAGCTTAAAGTTTCTGATTCTTCTGATGTTTTTCCTCCAAAATAAATAACACGAACAAAAAAGAGAACAAATTTCTCAAAAATTACTTCTTCTTCTGATAGTTAGTTACAGAGATGATCCAAACAAGTTGCTTTCGTGGTAGAGGAATTGCATTTGGGATTTATATAGATGAAGGCGTTGAGGGCTGGCTCGAACAGAATGTATATGCGATCTCATCTCGCTGCGTTTTTTCACCGATAAGTGAACGCGTGTAGACTTCCAGTAAAACTTGTAAATTGATAGTAGCGACACGCGTTTCACAAGTCTACACGTAGGGAGGCCAGCTCTCGGAATGCTTTATATCAATAATTTCAGAAGTTTAAAAAATATATAAATTAATCAACAGTCAACACAAAACGTGGCGGAATGGTTATCACTCAAGAATATGTACATTTATTTTGGACCTGAGGCAGCTTGAAGGTTTTTCTGGTAAATCGATGGAATAATCAAAGTTGCTCGTCCGTTTTTCTAGGTGCAATGGTCAGTTTATTTGGAAGTTAAAAATTTCCAAATAATATAGGTACTGAAAAAATCAGTTGGGCAAATTCATTTGGATGTTATACAGTTTATATAATTTAGGTAAAAGTGTTATATAAAAGAAATAAATATATTATATATATATTCTAAATAAAATAAATATATATTAAAAAAATAAAAAAATTTATTATTTTTAAATTAAAATCTTTATTAATTAATTTATATATATATAATCAATCTCTTAAAATTAAAATATGGTTGCTTTTCTTAAACCTTGGATTAAGACTAACATTAGCAATGAGATAAAAAAACATAGCAAAACATTTCCTTTAATATAATATAATATAATCTATAATATATATATATAATCTTTTAAATTAAATATATTTGTATTTTTAGAGCTTGGATTAAGACTAACGCAAACATCTAATCATAACTAGATCATCATTTATATGTATATAAAGAAGATAATAGATCATATAAACAAGGAAGGTTGCTAAGCAGCAAGTTTTTGTCAAAGTGTAAGGTGTGAAAAAGAAGAACCTAGAAGGTTAATAGCTAATTCACATGACAACACGAGACACAAGGACCTTAGAAATAGGACACAAGAGAGACACACTCGCCCACACACATATATATATTAAAAAAAATACATAAAGATCTACATTTTTTTAAAACTAGAAGTATATACAATGTACATCAATCATAATATCATAATATCATTCAATTGAAATTTGACAATGATGAAACAATAATAAAATTATCAATGAATCATGAACTTTGAACCATAAACAACATATTTGATATTTCTGATTAAACCAAATCAAAACGTACTACATAGATATCCAGAGAATGCCTCCACGAAATACAAAATAAAGTAAATACTGTTTAGTACTAAGTCTAATAATTAGAGTACTACTAGATACAAAATGAAAATACTAAATATAAGAATAATATGATAGCTCATCGATGGTACTAGCCACTTTATTGGCGTAACTCTTTCCTCTATCCTCCTCCTCTTCCTCTATATTCTTTTTGACAAAACACATGTCTAGAAATCAGGACATGTTCTTGGCACGTGTTGAACACATGCTAAAAAATGTCCATATTTTAAGACACCCAATACAAAACACAGACCCTATTTAGAATATCTTGTTACATAGATTAATAATAAAATAACTATAACTAGTATTGAAAGCAATTAATTCAATATTGTGGAAAAAAAAAATAGCTTAAAGAAATGCATACAATGAACACATAAGGCTAAGAAGACCTTTGTGACTATAGAATAGATTCTGGGTACACAATTATCGCAAATGTGCCCTTCTCGAACAACACTTGCAAGAGACCTTATACTTATGCCTTATCTACGACCAATAAATTATTATGAGGCCTAAAATAAATCAGAATAATCATGCCGCTAATGTATGTTTGTTTTCGTTGATATGAATTCTATACATGGTATTATACCTGTGCAAAGGTGATTGCTCTTTGAAATCGGTGTGGAAATTAGAACCAAAACATATGTTCAAAGACATTCTCTAACGAAGCATGTTAGAATTGTGCATGGTGAAAAGTGGATTATGTTTCCTTGTTCCATCATCGTTGTATGCTTCCTACTGTTCATAGCTCTCCGTCTTTCCCAGTGAGATTGCATGCTATCGTATTATGTTGCCATAACACAAGCCCACTGTTAGGGGAAGATAGTCTCCGATCGTATTTTGTTGTCTTAGCACTAGCCACGTGTGAGCAGGTCATAGTTTCTCGATTCATGGCTGCTTAGGATGTCTACGGCTCAGTCATAAATTTTTACTTTGACAAGCTCTTATTTGTAAGTTTTACCAACTTACTAGACTTCGACTGATTTACTGGACTTACTCTACCGTTTACTTCCACGACTTACTCCACAAGTTTACTTTTAATTACTGGAATTTCACAAAGGATACTCCTTAGTCTAAAGACTTCAGAAATGAATAATGTTTTTCAGGGACCGGTAACATGGAGTAAAACTAGACACAACAACAATTCAACATAATTACAAATAATATAACCAAACATTCAAGAATACTTGAGTTGACCACTCTTCGTAAAAAAACCAAATTTTACTCAGTGGTCACTCTTTGTAAAAAAACCAACCTTTACTTAGTGAATTACTTATGGATTCTTTGTGTCTTTCATTTAACGTGTAAATGTAAACAACATTTACTCAAGTAATTCTCGAGAGAACCATAACAATAGATTTATAAAACTTGTGGAGAGATAACAGAGAACTATTTGCCATAAATATTATAAACTTGGAAATTTACAGAGATATTTCACCTTTTGCAGAGCTACTCTGGACATTTTCAAACACACAGAAGCTTGAGCTTCGACACTATTCTCTCAAAATTCTCTCAGAATTATCTCTTTGATTTACAATCTTCTTCTTTATAGGAAAACTAACATTTGCTTCTCTGTGAATCTACTCTCTTAACATTAAAGACTGTAATAACTATCTACCTAAAAACTTATCTTCAGAAATTTAATTCGATTGGTTTATATATGAGAGAGTTGGTTGAGTTCTGACACGGATCTGCGATTAATTAATATTTCCAACACTCCCCCTTAATTATGACCAGATGGGGTCTAAAAAACAAAAAATTACAAAATGTTTCAGATCTTAAACTTGCTCTATGCATGACAAAGTTCACTATGCAGAACTTGTCATTCCAATATAATTTCACAAATACTAGAATGTATCCCTTGCCAATAGCTTTGTAAAAATGTATGCAAGTTGATCTTCAGACTTGCAAAATTCTAAGCAAATTTCTGTGTTGTTCACCAACTCTCTTATGAAATTAAATCTTGTGTTGATGTGCTTTGTTCTCCTGTGAAACAAATGGTTCTTAGACAATGCAATGGTTGAATTGTTGTCGCTGAAAATGGTTGTTGGTTCTTGCTAGTTTTGCGATAGATCTTTCAAATTTCTCTGCATCCAAATAGATTGACATGCAGCTCTTGTAGCTACAATATACTCTACTCTTGATGAAGACGGAGTTACCATGGGTTGTTTCTTTGAATCCCATGACACAACACCTGTACCAAAATGAAATGTGTACCGAGATGTGCACTTCCTGTCATTTTTGTTGCCTCCATTGTCACTGTCAATGTATCCAATGAGTTTAAAATTTTCTAAGGTTGAATACATAATGCCAAGGTCTTTTGTGCCACTTATATACCTCAGAATTCTCTTACCTTCTTGCCAATGAGAGTCTTTTGATGACTCCATGAATCTTGAGATCAAACTTACTCCATACATTATGTATGGTCTTGTCGCTATTAAATATATAACGCTGCAAACTAGCCTTTTAAATAGTGTAGGATCTACAATTGATCCATCATCATCCTTGCTCAATTTTAAACCTGTTATTACTGGTGTTGGGGTTGTCTTGCAATTAGACATATTAAACATTTTTAAAATTTCACTTGCATATTTCGACTGTGATATAAATATACCACTTTCAAACTGTTGAACTTCAATGGCCATAAAAAACTTCATGAGCCCCAAATCAATCATTTCAAATTCACTTTCCATGATTGTTCTAAATTCTCTTATGCCAAAGTCACCAATAAATATTAAATCATCTACATACAAGCAGTCAATTAACATGTTACCTTTCTCATTAACTTTGTTGTACAACGTCGATTCACTTTCACTTCTGTGTGAAATTCATTTTTGATGAGATAGGAATAAAACCGACTATACCAAGCTCTAGGAGCTTGCTTCAAACCATAGAGTTCAATTTTCAACCTGTACACTTTATGCTCTTGACCTGAAACTTCATAGCCTTGTGTTTGTTCCATGTATACTTCCTCTTCTAGATAACCATTCAAAAATGCCGACTTGAACATCCATTTGATAAATAAGCCATTTGTTTTGTGCAACAATGGCCAAGACTGTTCTGACTGTCACCCATGTGTGCGACAGGTGCAAAAGTTTCATTGAATTTTATGCCGGGCTACTGTGTGAAACCTCTTGTGACCATTCTTGCTTTGTGCTTCCACACATTCCCATCAGCATCTTTCTTGATCTTGTAAATCCATTTGACATGGATTACATATTTATCTTTTGGTACATCTACCAGCTCCCATGTTTGATTCTTCTCAATGCATTCTATTTCTTCATCCATGGCTTGTGCCCGTACTTCTTTTTCGAAAGCTTCTTCAAATGTTAGTAGATCATATATAGGAGAAAATAATGCAAAGAGAGAGAGAATGAATTTGGTGTACCAACTTCATATATTTCATGCAGACTTCTTGTCTTCACTAGTTTTGTCGATGTTGACCTCGACAAAATGCTTGATGGAATATGATGTCCTCTTGGTGTGATTTTCGGCGTAGATTGAGCTGGAACTTGTGTCGATGTTCCTTGTGTTGAACCATGTCATGGTGTCATGGGATTCGATGGTGTTGCGACCGGTTGACTTACATGTGGTGTTTGAACAACTTCCCCCGCCATGTCATCATGGTCGACATTCGACACAATCTTGACATTTATGTCGACAATTCCATTCCATGATTCATTCTCGACAAATTAAACATATCGACTGTTGATCACTTTCCTTACAATGGGATCATACAACTTGCATGCTTTTGTGTCTTCAGAATAGCTAGCAAAAATGCATTTTTGTCCCTTCTTGTCTAATTTCTTTCTTAGCTCATCTGGAACATGAGCATATGCAACACGACCAAAAACTTTTAAATGAGAAACATTGTGATTCATTCATATTCATGCTTCTTGAGGAACTTTGTTCTTCACACTCTTTGTCGATCATCGGTTCATGATATATACAACAATTGCGACTGCTTCATCCCAATATTCATTTAGTAAATGCTTGGTTGCCATCATGTTGTGCGCCATCTCTGTAATGGTTCTATTCTTTCTTTCGAAAACACCATTCTGTTGAGGTGTATGCCATGGGTCTTGAAAAACTATAGGAATTCATTCCAAACATATTCACCTCCTCTGTCGGTCCTTAAGATTTTGATGCGGTGTCCACCCTAGTTCTCCACAAGTGCCTTAAACTGTTGAAAACAACTAAATGCATCATATTTATGTTTCAGAAAATATACCCATGTTTTTCTTGAGTAGTCATCAGTAAAAGTAAGAAAATAATTGCAACCGCCAATGGATGATATCTACATTGGACCACAAATATCAGAGTGCACAATATCAAGTGGTGTGCTTACTCTATATGACTTTCTGACTAGAAAATTCTCTCTGTTTCTTGCCAAAAATTCAGCCTTCACAAACACTCTCTGGTTTGTCGATTAATGGAAATCCTTTCACCATATTTTTTGTGTGCAATAGCTTCATCCCACCAAAATCCAGATGTCCAAATTTGAAATGCCACAGCTAGGACTCATCCTAAACTTATGTTTGAAATGCACCCTGAAAATCAGCGTTGTCATTTCCGTTCTTGTCGAAATGCTTGTCTACTTCCTTTCTTTTTGCCTTGAATGCAGCTCCCGTATTTGTCTTTCCTTTCATGTTTGGAATTATCCTAAAGGGAAACAACTAATTGCTTGTCATTGGCATTTTTGTTAGTAGTGGGTCGCTTGGATGCTTGTCTTTAATCACACAGTGATTATCTTCTATGTAAACTCTGTAACATTTTTGTATTAGTTGTCCAATGCTCGAAAAATTATGTTTCAGACCTTCAACATGATAGAAATCAGGAATAAACTTACTCTCTCCCTATTTGGTTAGAATACCAACAGTACATTTTCCCAAAACAGTGACTTGGACATTATTTCCAAGTGTAACATCAGTTTGAACTGAATTATGTAGACTAGAAAACATATTTAAATTACCAGCCATATTATTCTTGCAGCCTGAATCTAAGTACCATATGTCTTGTGGACTTTCTTGGACAATATTGCATTCATTTGGAGGTGCATATGCCATTAACATTGGACTCGACAGAGTGTTGGCTTTGTTCAAATGATTTGGGCTTTGCCTTCCTTAGTCATATTGTTTCTTCCTGCATTCATATGCATAACAACTAAATTTCTTGCAATAATGACATTGAATTTTTTATTTATCAAACATGTGACCACTTAGCTTACGTGGATTTTGATTATGGGTCAGTGCAAGAAGATGAGGGACCTTTAAGATGCAATCCTAGTTTTAAAAAACAACATCATGTTACCAAAAAATACATCAACCCGAGCCTGACATAGCACTTGGTATGGTTCAACCCGAGCCTGACATGTCATGGAACATGTAGGATAGGAAGACAAATCACGCACGCGTTTTAGAACTACAAAACGCGCTCGCAATATGTAGTTCTAAAACGCGTGCGCGATTTGTAAATCATAAAAAAAAATTATATACACAGTCCCGAACCCGCGGCCCATTATCACAATCAGGAACGTGATTTAAATGAGCAATTGGAGCGTTTGGAGCGAGACAATTGCCCAGGATTGTTGCATGAGTTGATTCAGGTTGAGGGGAGGAGATTTCACTCGTGCATTGACATCCAACAAGGTAATTCAATCACCCAATGCATTTTTTTTTGTCAATTTTTACCCTATAATTGTATGTGTGATATTCAAATGCACTTCCCTCCTATCTTTTTTAATTCTCAAGAGCATTACCTTATACACCTAGTAGAAGAGATTGAAGAATGTGGTTAAAAGATGGAAATTTCTATTACTTGAACAAATCTCAGGTTCAAATCCAAGAACTAAACATAGCACAAAATGAGGACAAAGAGCTAACCTTAGTGTCAAAAGAAAACTTACACCATTTCTTATAGAGGGAAAATAAAGTAGAAAGTCTCAAGCACTACCAAATACCAATGTAGGATGAACAAACTATATACTTCCTGTCACCAAATAACATTTCTCACCAATGCATTTAACCCTAAAATCTCTAAGCAATGGTCCCTTAAGAATGCCTAAAAATCCTAGTAAACCATCACTCCTAAGAATATATGATTCAACATCTAAGAGCATTTCCAATCAAGGTATAGTCTATCAAAATAACCCATTATTTGTTAATATAGATGTAGAGAGGACCCACTAGTAGATAACATGACAAGCAAAAACTTGAAGTTTATAATACAACCTAATGTGAACATAATGGACTAAACACTATGAAGTCTACACACCCATCTCTCACTCAAAATCGGGTTAATGAATTCCATTGATGCATCATTGAGTAAAGTAAATGAGAACCATACTGCTACAATGACTTACCAAAAATCCAACCCTAATACCTCCAAAACAATCATGGCATCCCAATGTTCATTTTACATAGATTATGCTAAGGAAGGAGCCTTGCAAACTCCATCATCAAACATTGATAAGAGAAGACGAGACATGTATGCTTTTGAATTAGTTCCTGTCACCAAATAACATTTCTCACCAATGCATTTAACCCTAAAATCTCTAAGCAATGGTCCCTTAAAAATGCCTAAAACTCCTAGTAAACCATCACTCCTAAGAATATATGATTCAACATCTAAGAGCATTTCCAATCAAGGTATAGTCTATCAAAATAACCCATTATTTGTTAATATAGATGTAGAGAGGACCCACTAGTAAATAACATGACAAGCAAAAACTTGAAGTTTATAATACAACCTAATGTGAATAGAATGGACCAAACACTATGAATTCTACACACCCATCTCTCACTCAAAATCGGGTTAATGAATTTCATTGATGCATCAATGAGTAAAGTAAATGAGAACGATACTGCTACAATGACTTACCAAAAATCCAAAGGCTAATACCTCCAAAACAATCATGGCATCCCAATGTTCATTTTACATAGATTATGCTAAGGAAGGAGCCTTGCAAACTCCATCATCAAACATTGATAAGGGAAGAGGAGACATGTATGCTTTTGAATTAGTTATGTGGTGACATTTTATTTACTATTATATAGGTCTATGTGATGGTTGGATGTTCTAAAGATAATTGGATTTAGATGCATTTACATTTTTAATTTTGAAGAGATGTCATTATATACCATGTATATGTTTCTGATTATTTTCTTATTGATTTTTTTATTGCAGTTGCGGCTATGGACCTGGATGCGGAAATATTGATTGAGCTTGCCCACTTGAGAGGTTTGAGTTCTGCTTTTAGTGGTGGTGACAGAATTCGACGTTCACTTGCATCCAATTTGGATGCAATTGTTGAGACCATCACATTGTCAAACAATGTACTATATGATATTACTTCATATAGAGAAAGAAAAAGATGTGAGTACGCTGATGGGATTAGCTACAATGCAGTCAAAAAGTTGAAAATCACCAAGGAGAATATATTTTCATTGTTTAGGGACCCTCGCACGGGGGAAATCCCAAATGCAAACAAGCCACATATCTCTATTGAGTGGTGCACATATCAACCATTTGTTGATAACTGGATGGACATATGGTATATGGTTTTTGATATGCCACCACACAACAACAGGGAAATCCCGTTGTACTTCCTTCGGAAGATGTATGCAGAGTTCATGTTGAGAAAACACGTAAACTATTTTGATTATTTGCAGTTTCAGGGGATCAGTGGGGGGATGCCCCAAAACCAACCCAATGCCAGGCTTCGAGACGTTGATCGCCCTATCCCTTCACCTCGCAGGCAGTTGCCTGGGCCAGATGTCCCACCTCTACATCATGTGATTCCACAGACACGTGAGGCATTTTTGAGTTTGGCACGAGCCGTTGTTCGCCATAGCACTATGGTTCAGCATATGGCTGAGGATGGGACATCTGTCCCTGGTGTGGTACATACACCAGGTCCTCATGGTGCAGGACCATCTTCTGGTGCAGTACCACCCACTGGTGCAGGACCATCTACTGCAGCACCATCTACTAGTGCAACACCATCAGCACATTCCCAGCCCACTTTTGAGCCTCACGAGTGCACATCGTGTGGTCGTCCATGCTATGGTCTTTCGTCAGATGTTGTCTTCAGTGGGTTTTTGAGTGATGTATGTATATGGTTAATTGTAATAAATTCTTCATTTATTTTCCTCTTTGTACACATATGTATAGTTTGAGCTAATATATTAATTTTGTGAACTTGCAGCTGATGCTTTATGGTGGAAGCGACGCCCCAGAGTATCATGTCCCACGCTCTACACAGGGGCAGGACATTCCATCCACTGATCTCGTATCTCACACTGAGGTAAACATTTTAAAATTTCAGTTTTTTAATACTTGTTAAATTGTTAATTTCCACATACTGTACATGTTAGTTCACTAATGTTATCTACGGTATAATATTTACAATTATTAAACTTGCAGATGCCGAATACTTCACGGGGGAAAGCAGTGATGGAGGTAGGATCCATATCTGGGCAGATGCCAGATCCTACACGAGGGGAAGCAGTGATGGAGGTAAACATTTTAAACATTTAAAAAATGTCATTTTTTAAATACATGTATGTCCGTTGAATCATCCATGTCTAGCTACATGAACTCTTGTTGACTATAGGCTGGTACCGAAACACTTGGACCACTTCCTGGAGTTGTACCTCCTCGTAGGCCATATGTGAACAAGGGCCTAGTCTATATGAGACGGCCTACCCCTAGAAAGAGTGAAGTTGTTCGTGACCATGGAGATACTGATACCATGGTAATTTGTATATCCTTCGATGATATTTCTTGGTTAACTTGAAATCCAGTGCATAAAATATTTTGTTAATGTTTGATTTGCATGTTTAGTGCATCAGGAGCCAGAGTTCACTGTTGAAAACCTTGTAGGGATGGTTGATGCAGCAGTCAGTGCTGCATATACAATGGCAACAAGGCACACAAAGGTACGACTATTTGAACATGATATAGACATAGTGTGTTATTGTTGTCTATTGTTTATTCATGCACATTTCTAACTATTTCAAGATTTGGTGATTGTAGCCACCACCACCACCAGGTCCTGCCCCCTCTGGTTCGACCATGGATGCAACCCGCATTCATGTTCAACCAACAGCTCCATCTGCTACACAAGAAACCCAATCCCCTTTGTCACAGTATCTCATTGAGGTGAGATGTCCATTAATGAACAATTGTTTCATGCAATGTCCATTAACATTTTCATAATTTTTTAGTTAATTTAGATATGGTATTTTATTGAGCTAATGTATTAGTACATAGTTAATTGAATTTAACAATTGATATTTAATTTGCAGGATCTAGAGACGCACGCTGGTCCTATAGTTGTGCCTACAGGATCACCCTCAAGAAAGAACAAGAGGAAGCTTGAGTTTTGATGTGTCTTATGGGATATGTACATATTGATACATGTGTACATGTGGCTTGGACAGTTTTGGATAAATGTACTTGTGGAGACATGTGCATTGACATTTCACTTACATGTACATGTGGCTTGTATAGTTTTGGATACATGTACATGTGGCTTGGATATTCTTGGATAGTTGTGGAGAGACATGTACTTCTGGTTACTTTTGGATATATATATATATGTACTTTTCGATACTTTTGGATATATATGTACTTTTGGAGACAT